>CM040122.1:159848128-160110764 GCA_022559845.1 Amorphophallus konjac | reverse complement strand
CCCATCTCATTGTCTTCTAAATGTCGATATGATAGCCGTTCTGTCTACCCGTTAACATATACACGCATATATGCACATCTATAGCTACTATAATTAGCCCACGGACTGAACGGATTTCGTGACTATTTTGTACTGTCACCTCTTCGAGGAGATTGGGTGACCGGGGAGAGGGGAACATTCCCCAGTTTCACTGCTCTTTCGCTCTGACTACAGAGGACCGTCTCTCAGTGGCGAGCTCTCTCGTGGATCAATGAGTGGACATTAAATGGGTTAATCCCAATATGCCTAAACCTACAGTCCTTGATGGACATTATGGTGGCCGTGAGATGCGTGCCCCTCGTAGGCTGGCCCTCGGGGTTTCCTTCTCTAACCGATCGTCCCGACTTGAGCGTTGCGTCAACTCAGGTCGCGTGCCCCTCGTAGGCTAGTCCTCGGGGTCTTCGCTCCCCTAATGAGTTGTCTCATCCGCCCACTCTCACCCACGGACTTGGTGCCCTTAGCAGGCTGGACCTCGGGGTTTTCCTTCCTTTCGGGTTTTATCGGCCGCCGTTGCGCCACCCGACCCTCAAGGGTTGCTCCGCTACGTGAGTATTCCCCGCTTCTCCCCGACAATCCTCCGGGACGGGGAGATGCTGCCGAAATTCCGGCTCGAACGAGTCTGACTCGGAACAATCGCCGCGCTCGAGTGTAAACCTCGCGCGAGCCTATGACTCGGCTCCTGGATGTCCCGGGGTGATCCTTTGAATAAATGACTTAAATAAACTTTCAAAGTTTCCCAAAGTGTTTTAATAGACCCAAGAAATAACAAATAAAACCTCGGTTTCCACGAAATTGGGCTAAACCGGCGCCGTTTGCGTTCGACGTGCCTTAAAACGGCGCGCCCCATCCCGACGCGCTCCATCCCGGCGTGCCCCAAAAGGGGTCACGCCGTTTTAACACCCCTTCTACACCTACAGTTCCTACGCCGTTTTAAGCCCTTTACCTACGTTTTCTGGCGCTGTTTCAAGTATTTTAAGCCTTTTCTCTGCGGGTACCACGTCGATTTCATTCCGAATCATGCCGTTGTGCCGTTCCGGTCCCCTCCCCGTCTCTGGGGTGATTCCCAATGTTAATAACAGGATGAAGTAAACCTTTTGATCAATAAATTAAATAAATTAGCTTGTCTAATCTTGAATTGATCTGCTTCGTATCGATGCCGTCATGCCTTTAGTCTGAATATTCATGTCACGTCAATGCATGCCTGAGTGTGCGCACCCTTGGTATATCAAATGGCATTAACGGAAAGTCGGGTTACGCCCGATCAGAAGTTTGTCACGCGTGATGGTGGTCTTCGGGCCTAAGTCCTTCGCCATGTACCGAGGGTCCGCCTTAATAAATTGTGTGTAGTCGATCGTAGCATCTTGCATGACCACTCGCATGCTCTGCATCTCTTATTCCGGCCTCGATAGCCCACCATCTCGGCAATTAATCAAAGGTTTTCCCTCCTCGTGGGGGATGTAATTAACGTCATGACCTTTATGGTATGATGGATTGCTGGTCCCGACCGAACCTCACTCTCGCCCGACACGGGTCAGAACGAGCGCACAATAAACTTGTCACGTACGTGACTGGCACACCCGCGCAGTCAATCAGTCAGTTAATTGCCAGTCAGTTAATTGATTGATCGACACGTGAAATAAACCAACAAACAGAATAGAAATCCCATCCCAAACAGTCAGGGACCTACTTAACAAAATACCCCGGGTAAAATAAATGATCACAAACAGCGTCATCGACTGACGCTCCAAGTGGAGCAACTCCAAGCCCAGCAGGTCCTGGGCTTGCTCCCAGTAGTTGGGGTAAGTCACCCCGCTGACTGGAGTCTCGTGCATGCGCAATCCGGTGATGCGCGCGACGTCCTCCTGCGTGGGGACCATGTGGCCCCACGGGAAAAGGAACGTCCGGCTCACCGGATCCCAGCGGTCGTGCAGAGTGTAGAGGAGTGGCGTGTCTAGCCTAGTCACCTCCACACTCAAGAACTCGGAGAAGCCCACGCTCATCAGCCTCTCCCGCTAGAAGTCTGGCAGTGCCCGATAGATTACTCGGACCTGTAGCCAGGAGATCTGAGTCCTCCGCTTCCCCTGCATACATTTAGGAACATTGCATTTTTAGGATCTTGCATTTTGATTGAATAATTCACTCTCTGCTCACAAAACGGTCTCATACGAGCCGTTTTATCCTTCAACGGTTGGGTTCCAACCGCACCAATAATCCCCCTCAGAAGCTCACGGTTCCCCGTAGACCGTTCTTCCCTATCCACGGTCCTGTGAGGACCATTCTACTACCTTGCGCCTACCCATGGAACGGACCAACTCTGGCCGTTCTACATTCCCACAGTCCCCATTTGACCGCGTTCGTCCCCCTCGAGCCCCTAGTCAGTTAGGGTTGCACGGTCTATCGTGCAACCGTATGAAGATCAACGGTCTCGTGGAGGCCGTGCTATCCTCAGGCGTTCCATGTTCTGAACGGACCTAGATGACCCGTTCTGTGTTTTCATGGTCTGATGAAGACCGCTATGTTCTCTAATATTTCATATTTTGAATGGACCCAGGTGGCCTGTCCTAAAAGTCCACGGTCTGGTGGAGACCGTTCTATTTTGAGCGTTTCATCTTTTGAACGGACCAACCTGGGCCGTCCTAAGTTTAAACGATCTTTTTCAGACCGTGTGTTTCTGTCGTTTCAGCTTCTTTGAACGGCCACCCATGGGCCGTGTTACGGTTGGACGGTTCTATTTGAACCGTGTCGTTTATTTGAGCGGTCACTGTAAGACCGCGCTAGGGCCGTCGTCCCCGACGGTGTTCAAACCCCTCCCCACCGGCAGTGAAGGCCCGTCGGACTTCCCAACCGGCCCTAATGGGGTCGTGAGCCCCTCCTCTACCCATCTAAGCTACATGCATGAATTAAAAAATGGAAATGGGGAAGGACTAGGCGGCCTACCTCATCTGTCCACGGTGGCCTCTCCACCGCCGCCGTGGGCGCTTCCGATGGCTCCTCGACGTCTTCTTCCTGGACGAAGACCGCGCCAGCCTCCTCCTCGACAGTGGATGGTGGGGGCGTGGCTCCTGTCACCATGGACGGTGCTGTTGGAGTCTCCTCCGCGGTGGCCGCCGGCGGCGGCCCTTGGGGTGCTTCACTGGCCATTAGACGGAGTAGGCGCTTCATGGCCTGATGTTTAGATCGCATGAAGTGGGGGAGACGAGGGTGAGAATGGAGGATGAGAGATGAGAGTAAGAGAGGTTGGAGAAGATGTGGAGGGTGGTGGCGTTTGGCTCCTCCGTCGGTTGCAGTATGGAGGGAGGAAGAGGAAGAAGAAGGGTCTTTTTTTTTTGAAACCGCCAGTGATTGCACGGTCTATTGATAGACCGTGTGATGGTTGGATGGTTTACATATGACCGTTTTATCTCTAACGGTGCTCTTCATGGAACGGCAAGTGAATGGCCATTCTATCCTTTGAACGGCCCTATGATGGGCCGTGAAATTTCACGATCATATTCAAAATGATAATGTTTGAACGGCCCCCGAGGGACCGTTTAATTTATGAAGCGGTCTGTTATTAGACCGTTCATGTGCTGAAATAATTGTGAAGAAGGTTCTTGGATGCGTTATGTGATTTGGTGGCTAATTCTTTTTTTTTGGCTTGAGTGATTATTTCATGATAAAACATTGCAAAATCTGTTCATTTCGAATGCCCGGGCAGATCCGAGAGGAAGAAAATGTGAAATTGTTGATTTCGAATGCAACCCCTACGTTTCGAAACATATTGGCAATGAACGATATTTCGAACATGCACCAGTTGTACAGTCGGGCCCGGTTCATCCAGACCCAATTTTAAGACTCCCCTATTCAATCCCTTTTCGAGGCCCAGAAATCCAACACCACAAGAAAGTCCCAGGGCCCAATTACTGAGGGAGTACAAACCAACGAGCAGGTCCAGGCTGTTCAGTTCCCTAACCAGTCCGCTCCACCCCGTTTCCAGTAGCCTCCACGCAACCCCCAGTTCTTCGCTCCACAAGCTCCCCGACCCCCCTTCCAAGCTCCTCAACACCCACAACAACCACCACCACCACCACAACAGCCTCAACAGCCACCCCCGTACCATAATGTCCCTCCTCCTGCTGGTTATGGGCCTGCTCGGCCAAGACCAAAGAGAGCCAACTATCCACCACTTCCAGAAACACTCCCTGACATTTTTTCGGCCTTAATGTACACTGGTGACATACAGTTGCCTCTGGAACGTCAGAACTGGAACCCGACAGCCGACCAGTCAAGGTATTGCATATACCATCGGCAACCCAGGCACATGATAGAGAGGTGTTAACAGTTCAGGGATCTAGTCTATGATTTGCATGAGGGCCAGAGGATCGACTGGGCCCAAATGCACCAGTTAATTGAAGATATAAAAGAAAGGAGAAGACAAGCAAGTAATGCGGGACAGACATGGGGACCGACTCTAAGTGATATGGACCTCGGACTCTGAATGCGGACACGACCAGTAACATACGAGCATGGGAGACACTAGGCCCGACACTAAGAGCTCCTATGGGCTATACATCGCTAACAGGAACGCAAGCTCACTCGTCGTCCCAAGCGAGGGAAATGCGGATCGTGCACGGTTGAGGAACCGGCAGAGTTAAGGGTAGTCCAACTCACTTCCGTGCTCGGATCGAGTCACGGGACGGGTCACTCTCTCGCTCACAGCAGTGACATGGACTCACGGGCTAGAATCCTACGCTCTCACAGTGGCATACGACCATATACTAAACTAGCAAATGAACGCCAAGGAGTTAAGACCGTTACCTCCACGCTCCCGGCGTGGGGAAGACAACCCCGACCAAATCCGGACTCCAGGTTAACAAAGTTTTACTGTGGTACAAAAATTTGACCCACTCCACGCAGGGAGGTAAAAGATCACATGTGGGGCCCAGGAGTCACACGAATTGGGTTGACGGGCAGCATCTTGATGTCACTCCGGCGGTGCCGAAACCCGCGTTTAGTGCTGTCCGGACGGTGCGATCTACGGGTTCGTGGGGCCCACGGACCGCTCTGTCCTCCGGGTCTGATGGGGTGGGTCCCGTTGTGATGGAGACCCGTGGTGGCGCGCCTCCCTGGAAGGCAGTCGGGCGGGTACGCCGGTCGGAGGCCGGGCGGCTCCGATCTTCAAGACTTGGAGTTGCTGCCCACGGATCTGCAGGTTCTATTTTCAGGCGCGCGACCCTGCGAGATCTGCTATTGCGATCACTCTCGATGTCGGATCGACACACAAGAGGTATCGTTGGAAAGCTCTATCGAAGTCCTTTGACCCTGTGGGACTCAGAAAAATTCACCGGAGCTGTGCTTCTAATGGGTGATTTTAGAATCGGCCTGTTCTCAGTTTCAGATCTGACTGGGCAGAAACTAAGTTTCCTGAGAGTTGGCGTTGACCACAGGGTAGACCTTTGATTCAGATCTTGCGCTCTTCATGAAAATTGTAGAGGGGAGAGAGAGGAAAACGTAAATAATTCTTATGACTTATTTGGTGGAGATTTGGATGGGGAAAGCTATTTTATACTGGTGGGTGGTGGGATCTGGACAAGGGCAGATAGAACAGATTGGGATCTGGAGGTGATTTTTAGAAAATAGGTGGAGGCCTTTTGAAATTCCACGAAAATTCTTGGATGGAAGGGGTGTTGGAAAGAACTTCCAGTAAAATTGGGAGATCCAGTAAAAATCAAAAAGTCACTGTCACTGTAGACAGAAACCTGGCAGATCTGGAAGGGAAAGATGGACAAAAATAAACAAATAGAAATAGGAAACTAGAGGCCAAACCATTTTTTATGGAATATGGGGGAGACCTCTGGAACTCACCCTGAAAGTTTGAGCTCAAGAAGATCCCGGAGCTGAGAGCTAAAATTCGTGGAAGAGCTTGCTGTTGGATGAAGACAGAATTTCGATAAGGCGGCGGTGGCGGTGCGACGGCGGCTCGGTGGCGGCGGCGGCGATAGATCTGAGTTTCCCACTCATTTGAGGCTTGAATAAGAGGCTTCACACCTCTGGAGGCAGCCTTCACAGCTGCAAGAAGGGGGAGGAGAGAGGGGGGTGCGCACCAAGCTTGGAGGCTCCAAAGAAATTCTGAAATTTTTTGGCATTAAATTGTGATAGAAATGAAAATTACAACATTTTTTATGACTTGACCTCCCATGGCAAATGACCTTCCATGCCCTCAGATCTAGGGTTGGGAGGGGCAATTAGGGGAAGCCAAATCCCATTTTTAACACATGTGGTCAATGGAAGGAAAGAAAAATAAAAAAAAACTAGCCTAATACTTCCAAAAGAGGGGGCGCCCCCTTCATGGGCCTAACTTGGGCCAAGTTGGTCCAAGGCCATCAAAGGCCATCCACAAGCCCAAGAGAGCCTATAGACCTTTCCAACCTAGGTGGCCCATGAGGAGGGGAAGCCCAATTGGGCTTTAAGTGAATTAAGGACCCATTATAACGCTTAATGGTCCAATATGGCCACCCCCTTAATGGACTCTAAAGGGGCTTAATCCAAATGGCTTATTAAGATCCTTACAAAGAGCCCAAAATGAAAGTCCAAGTAAAACACACATTACAAGCCCAAATACAATCCAAATAAATGCTAAAAAAGTGTCCAAACTCATGGCGGAGACTCCAGACTATCTCCGAGCCAAAGAGAAGCTGGTGTAGCTCAAGTGGTGCTCCGCGTATGGTACCAACGGGTCGCCGGTTCGTGCTTCTCGCTTGCTCTAGTGTCCGCACCAATTCTCCCCGGGTGGGAGAAACTCGACCTTGTCGAGTAAGGGTCTGCATCGCTCTGGTAGCGCTCCAGTAGGTCCGGATCTATCCGCTGCAACTCTCCACGGGTGATCCAAGTATCCTCGGTGGCGGGTCGCCCTCTCCATCGCACTAGGTAGCGCGGGTAAGATCCACTCCTGGTAACTGTCACATGCTCATCCAGTATATGATCGATATGCTCTCGCTACCGTGGAAAGGAGGCTGAAGGTGGACACTCAGGTGTGGGATCACTCTCAATGGGAGGAGATGGCTCGAAAGGCTCACTAGGGATCATCGCTGGGTCCCTATATGCAACTAGATCCGACACATTGAAAGTTGAGCTTATACCATATTCCTGGGTCAGGTCCACAACATACGCATTGGATCCAACGCGTTTCAACACTCTAAATGGACCGGCTCCGCGAGCTTACAATTTCTTTACGGTTCCAGAGGGAAACCGTTCAGGTCTTACCCTGATCATGACATATTCACCCTCTTGGAACTCACGGTGGTGTCGATGGGCATCGGCTAACTCCTTATACCGTGCATTGCTGACCTCAATGTGACGACGAATGTCATCATGCAAACTCCTAACATGCCTAGCAAACGACTCGGCAGACTCCGACACTCGTGCATGGATGGGCATGGGAACAAGATCCACTAGCTTCCTAGCCTTACGACCTGTGACAATCTTGAATGGACTCATACCGGTAGACCTGTTAACCGAATCATTATATGCAAATTCTGCCAATGGTAATATGAGATCCCAATCCTCTAGACGATCCCTGACAAGACACCCCAAAAGGTCACCCAGACTTCTATTGACCACCTCGGTCTGACCATCTGTCTGGGGATGATATGCAGTGGAAAACTTGAGGTGAGTACCCAACATATGCCACAGTGTCTTCCAAAAATAACTGGTGAATCTAACATCACGGTCAGACACTATGGTACGAGGCAACCCGAACTTGCACACCACATGAGTAAGGAACAGGCGGGCTACCCTCGAAGCATCCAAAGTCTTCGAGTAAGGAATAAAAAGGGCCATCTTCGAGAATCGGTGAACAACCACATAGACCGAATCATGCTTCCTGGAGGTACGTGGCAATCCCAAGACAAAATCCATGCTAACATCCTGCCACGGGGCATCAGGCACGGAAAGAGGTGTATAAAGGCCCGAGCTTTGCTTCTTCATTTTGGCCGTAGCACATGTACGGCACTGAGCCACAATATGAGCAACATCACGCTTCAAGCTCGGCCAATAAAATCTATGCTCAACAGTCTCGATAGTCTTGTTCCGACCAAAGTGGCCGGCTAGACCTCCCGCATGTAGTTCCCAGACTAAGAAGTCTCGAATCGAAGTTCGGGGAACACAAAGCCTGCCTCCTTGAAAGAGGTAACCTTCCTGAAGCACATAATCATCAAGGTCTCTCGAGGGTCCGGCCTGGAGAGTGGTATAAATCTGACCGAAGTCAGGACAGTCAACATAGGCCTCCCTCATCTTCTCTAACCCTATGACCTCGACACTCATGGTGGTAAGCAAACACGCTCGCCGACTCAAGGCATCGGCCACCTTGTTCTCCACTCCAGCCTTATGTTTTAACACAAATGTGAACTGCTGGAGATACTCAACCCAACGGCTGTGACGCGCATTAAGCTTCTTTTGGGAATGGAGGTATCTCAAAGCCTCATGATCGGAGTACAAGACAAACTCCTGATGTAATAGATAGTGCCTCCAATGCCTAAGAGCCTGAACAACTACGTAGAATTCCTTATCATAAGTGGAGTATCACAGTTTCGCGTCATTCAGCTTCTCACTGAAATATGCAACCGGGTGGGCCTCCTGACTCAACACTCCTCCTATCCCAACACCCGACGCATCACAAGAGACCTCAAACACCTTCGAGAAATCTGGCAATCGAAGGATAGGTGTCTGGGTCATGCGCTCCTTGATGTCTTTGAAGGCAGCAGCTGCGGCCTTCGTCCATACAAACGTGCCCTTCCGAATACAGTCCGTGATCGGGGTAGTGACGGAGCTAAATCCGCGGATGAAATGATGATAGAACGTCGCAAGGCCATGGAAGCTGCGGACAGCATGGACCGTACGGGGTTCCGGCCACTCAACAATGGCCCGGACCTTCTCCGGATCGGCGGAGACCCCAGTACTAGACACAATAAAACCCAAGAAGGTAAGCTGAGGTGTCATGAAGGCACACTTCTGTGGGTTCGCAAATAAATGCTCTCGCCTCAGGACTAGACAGACCTGCCGAAGGTGGTCTAAGTGGTCCCCCGTGGTGCGACTATAGATAAGGATATCATCGAAGTACACTACCATAAAGACTCCAATGAATGGTCGAAGGACCTGAGTCATGAGTCGCATGAAGGTGCTAGGGGCATTGGTCAACCAAAAGGGCATAACCAACCACTCATATAGATCATCCTTGGTCTTGAATGCGGTCTTCCACTTATCACCTGGCCTAATCCTCACCTGGTGGTAGCCACTCTTAAGATCGATCTTCGAGAAGATAGTGGCACCGGCCATCATGTCTAGCATATCATCTAGGCGAGGAATAGGGAACCTGTACTTCACGGTGATTTTGTTGATGGCACGACTATCAATGCACATTCTCCACGTGCCATCCTTCTTTGGGGCGAGTAATGCGGGAACAGCACACGGACTCATGCTGTCCCGAACAGACCCTCTCTGTATCAACTCATCGACCTACCGTTTTAGCTCGGCATGTTCCGTGGGACTCATGCGATAATGGGGAAGATTGGGCAATGAGGAGCCCAGAATCAGGTCGATAGCATGCTGAATATCCCGCATGGGTGGGAGTCCCTCAGGAAGCTCCTCGGGAAAAATATCAGCGAACTCCTGCAGAATAGGAATGACATCGGGTGGGAGTTCACCCTCGGACTTCGGCTCCACCTCTCGGACCGTAATAGCAAACACAGGGCAACCCCTACTAGCCTCCCGCTCTATTTCCCGGGAGCTAATCATCATCAATCTCCTAGTCGAGGGCTCGCCTGGGCCAAATGTAACGGTCATAGCCCGTGATGGGGATGGGGTACTGGGCCCAGAGATGGAAGGCTCCGGAGTACTTGGGCCAGTAGGACCCCTGACTGAAGGCTTCTTGGGCTGAGAGGGTTGGAGGGTAATCCGTTGGCCAGCATGGTCGAAGGTATAGGTGTTCGACCGGCCATGAAGTGTGGCATTCCGATCAAATAACCATGGCCTACCAAGAATAATGCTGCCCACCTCCATGGGGAGGACATCACACCAGATCTCGTCACGGTAGGCACGGAACTACAGTGGGACCAGACACCGTAGCCTGATCGGAATGGAGGTGGAATCCACCCATGATACTCAATAGGGGCAAGGATGATCCACGGGTGTAAGACCAAGAATGGAGACAGTGCCCGTGGAGATTGCATTGATGCAACTCCCACTATCGATGATCACCTTACAAACTTGCTTACCCGGTCGACAGAATGTATGAAAGATAGTGGTCCGTCGCCAGTCATCACTGGCCTGTGGCTGGGTGAGAATACACCTGACGACCCCCAAGTGGGTATCGTCCGGATGCTGGGCATCCTGGCCATTACCATCGGCCTCATAGTACTCGTCAGCTAGCTCCGGATCTGCTTCATAGCTGACTAACTCAAGGTCGTAGGGGTGGTATCCTCGGCCTGTGTGTCCCCAATGACAAGAGACTGGCGGGTGGGACACTGGTTGGCAAAATGGCCAAACCCATTGCAGCGATAACACTCCAACCGTGACCCACTAGGCTCCCCAATCATGGGTCCTTTCCCCTTATCCTCCCGACGGATAGGAGGTGAAGGCAACAAAGGACGGGCAGGAGGTGCGGGTGCCGGTGAACGGGCTGTGGGTGCCGTAAGATGTTGGGGACAAGGAAGGTCCCTCGGGGGTGGAGGGCGAGGCCTAGGAGTGAAAGGCTCGGGACGAGTGGGCTCCTGAGGTCGGGCCATGGGGGCCCTCGGATACGTGCCAGAAGAGCCACGGGGCTCGACACTATGAAGGGGGAAGGAGCCCAACCGATGGGGAGACTCGAACTCGGCCTCGAATTGCTCCAATTCGAGAGCAACCTGATACGCTTGTTCCAAAGTGGTCGCATTGCGGTGAAAAAGTTCGTATTGATAGTTTGGCCGCAGACCTCTCCGAAAGCGTGATATGGTCATGGTGATCTCTTCCGTAACTCCACACCGTAAATAATACTCATCAAACTCGGTGGTGTACTCGGTCACGGATCGGTTCCCTTGGGAGAGACTTTGCCATTTGTCTATGAGACGTTGGCGATATGAGGCAGGAAGGTACTTCTCCCTCAATTTCATTTTCATGTCATCCCAAGTGCCGATCGGGGGTTGACGTCGCTGATTTAGCAGGCTCTCCACATTGGTCCAATAAGTTTGGGCCTGCCCATGCAGCTTCATCTTCGCGTATCGAACTCTCCGGTGGTCCGTCATCTCAAACCACTCGAAGTACCAGTCCATGCCGGCCTCCCAATCTAAATAGACCTTCGGGTCCAAGGACCTGCTAAAAGGGGAGGGTACGCACGCACGCTCCGAAGAACGCGGTCGTCATCATCATCATCACTGATTCCGTCGTTGGTTACGACAATCATTTCCCCCTTGCTCATTATCAGATGCATAGTCAGCCACCTCATGCACCTGTTGCCTCCCAACATCTACCGCCTGAGCTCTTGGCGCTGCAGGTTGCTGGGCCGGCTCCTGTTGACCATTGGTCGGCGCGGGTTGCGCCGCCGCTGGGGCCCTCTCGAGGACGGCAATCCTCCCTACAAGACCCTGGATGGACTGGTCCGAAGTTTCAGCCCGATCCTCGAGGGCTTTCATCCTCCCTTCTAGATGCGTTTCTACGCCATCTAGACGCGTATTAAGGCCATCCATACGCGTATCGAGACGATCCATGAGGGCTCGGAACATCTCGGCCGTCGAGGGCTCATCGGAGCTACGGGCTTGGGAATCCGCCATAGGTGGTGGTGGCGAGTATTGGGTGCCTCGACGGGTGGGCATGCAAAGACACACGAACTAGGAGACACAAACTGATGCAAACACCGACTAATGCACCTAGACCTAAACCAATATCCGGTACGTGCCGGAGTTAATCGATCCGAAGATCACTCCCGCAAGTGTGCGGCCTTCCCGATAGGCGTAGCCTAACGTTCGGACAACACCTTTTAATATACCGAATTATCGGGATGAAATGTAATTTTAAAACACTTTTTTTGTTTTAAAAATAATGATGATCCTAGACTCGACTTAGACCGTGCAAGACTTATGCAACGACGACCCTAGACTCGACTCGCTCTGATACCAAACTGATGCGGGATGGACACGGGGACCGACTCTAAGTGATATGGACCTCGGACTCTGAATGCGGACATGACCAGCAACATACGAGCATGAGAGACACTAGGCCTGACACTAAGAGCTCCTATGGGCTATACGTCGCTAACAGAAATGCAAGCTCACTCGTCGTCCCAAGCGAGGGAAATGCGGATCGTGCACGGTTGAGGAACCGACAGAGTTAAGGGTAGTCCGACTCACTTCCATGCTCGGATCGAGTCACGGGATGGGTCACTCTCTCGCTCACAGCGGTGACATGGACTCACGGGCTAGAATCCTACGCTCTCACAGCGGCATACGAGCATATACTAAACTAGCAAATGAACTCCAAGGAGTTAAGACCGTTACCTCCACGCTCCTGGCGTGGGGAAGACAACCCTGGCCAAATCCGGACTCCCGGTTAACAAAGTTTTACTGTGGTACAAAAATTTGACCCACTCCACGCAGGGAGGTAAAAGGTCACTTGTGGGGCCTGGGAGTCACGCGAATTGGGTTGACGGGCAGCATCTTGATGTCGCTCCGGCGGTGCCGAAACCCGCGTTTAGTGCTGTCCGGACGGCGGGATCTATGGGTTCGTGGGGCCCACGGACCGCTCTGTCCTCCGAGTCTGATGGGGTGGGTCCCGCTATGATGGAGACCCCTGGTGGCGCGCCTCCCAGGAAGGTGGTCGGGCGGGAACGCCGGTCGGAGGCCGGGTGGCTTTGATCTTCAAGACTTAGAGTTGCTGCCCACGGATCTATAGGTTCTATTTTCAGGCGCGCGACCCGGCGAGATCTGCTACTGCGATCACTCCCAACGTTGGATCGATGCACAAGAGATATTGTTGGAAAGCTCTCTCGAAGTCCTTCGACCCTGTGGGACTCAGAAAAATTCACCGGAGCTGTGCTTCTGATGGGCGATTTTAGAACCGGCCTATTCTTAGTTTCAGATCTGACTGGGCAGAAACTGAGTTTCCTGAGAGTTGGCATTGACCGTAGGGTAGACCTATGATTCAGATCTCAAGCTCTTCATTAAAATTGTATAGGGGAGAGAGAGGAAAACGGAAATAATTCTTATGACTGATTTGGTGGAGATTTGGATGGGGAAAGCTATTTTATACTGGTGGGTGGTTGGATCTGGACAGGGGCAGATAGAACTGACTGGGATCTGAAGGTGATTTTTAGAAAATAGGTGGAGGCCTTTTGAAATTCTACTAAAATTCGTGGATGGAAGGGGTGTTGGACAGAACCTCCAGTAAAATTGGGAGCTCCAGTAAAAATCAAAAAGTGGGTCGAAGATGGGAAGTTCAGGGTTGCTATAACTGTAGATAGAAACCTGGCAGATCTGGAAGGGAAAGATGGACGAAAATGGAAAAATGGAAATCGGAAACTAGAGGCCAAACCATTTTTTCTGGAATATGGGGGAGACCTCTGGAACTCACCCTGAAAGTTTGAGCTCAAGAAGATCTCAGAGATGAGAGCTAAAATTCGTGGAAGAGCTTGCTATTGGATGAAGATAGAATTCTGATAAGGTGGCGGTGGCGGTGGCGGTGGCGGCGGCGGTGCGCGGTGGCGGCGGCGGCGATAGATCTGAGTTTCCCACTCAGTTGAGGCTTGAATAAGAGGCTTCACACCTCTGGAGGCAGCCTTCACAGCTACAAGAAGGGGGAGGAGAGAGGGGGGTGCGCACCAAGCTTGGAGGCTCCAAAGAAATTCTAAAATTTTTTGGCATTAAATTGTGATAGAAATGAAAATTTCAACATTTTATATGACTTGATCTCCCATGGCAAATGACCTTCTATGCCCTCAGATCTAGGGTTGGGAGGGGCAATTAGGGGAAGCCAAATCCCATTTTTAACACATGTGGTCAATGGAAGGAAAGAAAAATAAAAAAAACTAGCCTAATACTTCCAAAAGAGGGGGCACCCCCTTCATGGGCCTAACTTGGGCCAAGTTGGTCCAAGGCCATCAAAGGCCATCCACAAGCCTAAGAGAGCCTATAGACCTTTACAACCTAGGTGGCCCATGAGGAGGGGAAGCCCAATTGGCCTTAAGTGAATTAAGGATCCATTATGAAGCTTAATGGTCCAATATGGCCACCCCCTTAATGGACTCTAAAGGGGCTTAATCCAAATGGCTTATTAAGAGCCTTACAAAGAGCCCAAAATGAAAGTCCAAGTAAAACACACATTACAAGCCCAAATACAATCCAAATAAATGCTAAAAAAGTGTCCAAACTCATGGCGGAGACTCCAGACTATCTCCGAGCCAAAGAGAAGCTGGTGTAGCTCGAGTGGTGCTCCGCGTACGGTACCAACGGCTCACCGGTTCGTGCTTCTCGCTCGCTCTGGTGTCCACACCAGTAAGGCCGCAACAGCCAGCACCTCAGCAACAACAGTTCCAGCAACCTCCCCAACAACAACCTTCACACCAGTAGCAGGAACAGCAAGATCTCGGGATTCATCAGAATCCCATGCCAGAACATCTGCCCACTCCTCAACAGCAACAACAGCCGCCGGCACCGGTGCAAGTAAATGTTGTTCAGCGCCCAGCCCCTAATGCTCGGTGGTCTTTTGACGATGAGACTCCCGCTCATCTCTTGGCCATCCACCATACCAACTCCCCCACACCTTCTGTTCCCTCCATTCTCTGGCCCACCACCTTGGCCACCGCTCCACTCACTGTCCTCTCCCGATCACCTATTGCACCCGCCACATTCCCCACCATTTCGCCAATCCTTCCACCATCACCCGCCATACCCTCCATCATCACCCCTCCACTTAACCCTTCACCAATCACCACTCCACTAGGGCCCATCAAGCCAACTTCCGCCATCCTCACCCCCTATTTCTATCCCTTCCACTTACCCCACCGGGCCAATCAGGAGTCCATTTGATGCCGTGCTGGCACGACAATGCGCCCTCCGGAGCGGGCGTTTATTTCACAGAAGTTACCCCTCCACTGGTGCACCTGCACCCAACCCTCCAATTCCTTCCTCAACAGTTGAAGCAGAAGAATTAGACCCCGTGCCTGGCACGAAGTATGATTTGCTACAGCATTTGGACCGGATGCCGGCCAAGATTTTAGTACTAGAGTTAATAAAAAGGTCCACGCTACACCAAGACGCCCTAAGGGCCTTTCTGTAGAAAGTGATGGTTAACGAAGACATAGCAGTGGACAGTTTACCGTAGGTGTTGGTAATAATTACGAGGGGGCCTTCCATTTCATTTCTAAATCAGAATTGGCACCCCCAGGGGCACGGCATATGCTGTTGGGTTCGGTGCTATGTATTCAGAGGGGGGGTGAATGAATACACCCTTTAAAACTTCGCCCAATTAAAATCTAGTGCTCAGAACTGCGGAATAAAAGCACTAAGACTAAATAAGAAAGTCTAATCTGGTCATCTATTGAACCTGTAGACGGATATAAAGAGTGCTCCTAATAAGACATCTAATGTGGGCAGCAGTTAAATAGATCAAGCAAACACACAATACTACTGTCAAGCATATAGTGTGCGCATCAATGAAATGAATACTTATAGAACATCAAACCAAAGCGAACCTAAGCATTCATCTAGCGCCAAACACACAAGAAATCAAACCACTGCACAATGGGTTTTTAGGTGGTTCGGTCCAGCAGACCTGCATCCACCCCACACTCAAACCAGAGTGTGGATTCCGCTGACTCACAGCTTGAACAGCTGGGCATCACAGCTTGCCATACAACCGCTGGGCAACACAGCTTGCCGTCCGAGGAATCCTCCTCACCCGCTGAGTAACACAGCTTGCTGTCCAGTGGAATCCACCACTGCAACTGCTGGGGATTACAACTTAACCCGTCCAGAGGCAGCACCTCTGCAAACGCTGACTAACAGCTTGAAGAAAGGATAAAATAGAAAATGAAAACATGAACCAAACAGCACCGGAAAGCTGTAAACAGTGAAGCACAAAATGTGGCTCTTAAAGAGCTGACTGGAGTGGATCTGATCCAACTTCCAATGGGAACGATCTTCTCTGGTCTTCTCTTCTCTCTCTCTTTCTTCTTCTTCTCTTCACACTCTGCTCTCTCGATCTCTCACTCAATCTCTCTTTCTTTCTCTTTCTCTTCTTCTCTTTCTCTTTTCTTCTCCTTCTCTTCTCTTCTCTTCCTTTTTCTTCTCTAGATCGAAGACCTCTCTGCACTCTACTTTTTCTTCACAGCTTCTGCTCTATCAATTTCGATCAGTCTTCTTCTGTGGAAGAAGGCTCGTATATATAGCGGTAGCAGCAGCAGCAGCCAGGGCGCGTGTGGCTTCCACAGTTCTCGCCCTAAGAATTCGGACCACGTGGCAGCATCCAGCAGGCTGTCAGTACACGTGTCCTCATCTGGGCACTCTCCTTATCCTCGATCACGTGCCCTTCATTTAGCCTCACGAGCAGAGCACCTGTCAGACAGAGTATCGATTAAGTATATGCATTGCAGTGTATAGACTTCGCTGTATAGACTTGTGAACGCGAAGCAATGTATAGACTTAGTGAAGCTAAAGCAATATATATACTTCACATAAGCAAAGCTATGGCATTGTATAGACTTCACGTTGTGAAGCAATGTATGTACTTCAGACTGTATAGACTTTAGATCCCAAAGGCAATGTATAGACATGGTCCCAAACGAATGTACAGGCTTCATCTTAAGGCCAATGTATAGACTTCAATGCCTTCGTCAAATGCGATGTACACACTTGCATGAGATGCATGCTCCAGTGTAGTGTATAGACTTGTGTTCAGCAGCAATGTATAGACTTTGCGAACTAAGACGCAAAATGAGACGATGCTTAATCTGCACTGACTGTACAGACTTATGCATGAGACGCTGAGGAAGACGGTGGATGTACATACTTCTAAGTGTACAGACTTTCCACCGACCAATGTATGGACTTGCTCAGCCTGCTCGCTGTACATACTTGGGAAATATGAAGACTTGACAGACAACTGACGATGTATAGACTTCAGGTGTGAAGACCAATGTATAGACTTCACCAGACTTCACTCGATGTACAGACTTTGATGAACATATGCAATGTATGGACTTTGCGAGACAATGCATGCACAACCCAACCGATGTATAGACTTTACATGAAAGCCCAATGTACAGACTTAAGGTTCCACTGTGGATGAATAGACTCTGAAGAAATGAGGCGATGTGTGGACTTTGAGGTTCAACAGTGGATGTATAGACTTTGAGCTCCTGAAGCAATGTACAGACTTCAATCCAAGAAATGCACTGGCGATGTATAGACTTTGGACCCTTGAAGGATGTATAGACTTCAGTTGAACACAGTCCAATGTATAGACTTGGAAGATTGAACCAATGTATAGACTTGGGGTTCTGAACGTAGGTAAAGGCTGGGAATGTATAGACTTGCCCTTCAAAAATGAATGTATAGACTTGAGAGTCTTGAAGCCAATGCACAGACTTTCCACCGACCAATGTATGGACTTTGCAGGCCTAAGACGCTGAATGAGACGGTGGATGTAACAGTGCAATGTCTAGACTTGAAATCCAATGCAGACGGCTGTACAGACTTGAATGAGACGCTGCATGAGACGATGCAGCTACAGTGATGTACAGACTTGTGAAAGACTTGCTGGATGCAACGTGAGACGCAAGTTGAGACGATGCAATGTACAGACTTCATGTAATGCATGCAGACGTTGAACAGTAGACTGTGCAGACTTTGCCATGAGACGCTAAATGAGATGGTGACTTTGTGCAAGAACAGTGATGTATAGACTTGCATGAGACGGTCAGTGAGACGCACTCTCAAGCTGTACAGACTTTGTGTGTTCATATGCCAATGTACAGACTTAGCTTTGAGCATGGGCTGTACAGACTTTACCTGTATGCAAGCATTGTATGGACTTGCCACCAATGTATAGACTCAATGCAAGCATATGGATGTATAGGCATGGCGAATGCAATGTATGGACTTGCAGACAGAACACATGCAATCTCTAGATAATATACCAGTCACAGTCATATGCATTTTCCACAGAGTATATCAGTTATAAACATTCATATCAGTTATAAACATTCATGTTGCTATCATCAAAACACAATATCAAATGCACTCAGAACATCATTTCATCATCATTCATGTTGCTATCATATGCAGAATGCTCAGGGATCTCAAGGATAAAGGATGCACAGAAATGCACTCACTTTGTTGCTATCATCAAAACAAAATAGCATTGTTATCATCAAATCAACATAGCACATGCTTGTGCCTAAGGGGCACAACATTCTCCCCCTTTTTGATGATGGCAACACAAAGTGACAGTGAGTCACACAGAATTTTCTCCCCCTTTGACATGATCAAAAAGAGAAAAACAGTATGAACATGTGTGCAACATGGCAGTATGCATGCAAATTCCCTTAGAGCACCTCATTCTCTCCCTGAATTGGTTCTCCCCTTAAATAATTGCTCCCCCTTTGAGAAGGAATATGAACATATAAACAAAGGTAGAGAAGGTAGGAGGGTCACTTGACAACAGCTAAATCATTGGTTCAGAGAATAAGCCTGATTATAAACAACAGTTAAAGTATAAGAATCAGCAACATACAGTTTTGACAAAAATTCAGGTTTAACAGTGATAAATCTAGAGTAAAACAGCTGACTTCTGAAAAAGAGTTTTAGATTTCATTTATAGCAATGAATCTAAGGCACATGGTATTAACAGATAAGTCAGAAATAATACCCTTTTGTGAATAACCATGGAAGTTCAAGAAAGGCAACTTGAATATGCATTGAGAAAAAATAATTTTCACTCATTGACTTTTGATTTTCGAAGGGTTACAGCAGTTTGATTTTCACTTTTTAATTTTTCAGAAACTGAGCTAAGTGAATAGACCAGTGGCATTTATGTTGTTGACATTAGGTGTACACCTTGATTAGAGGCAGGTACCCCCAGTTACTAGACATAAACTACAAGATCTACTTCAGGTCAAGGCCTACAAGGAACAATCTTCACCTTTGACATTAAGGGCACACCTTGGTCAGAGGCCAGTACCCCCAGTTACTTGGTGAGGACTCCCCCTATAGATTTGACCCTATGAACAGAGGTAGCTTGAAACACTTCATGACATGTGAATTCTCCTGCTTCTTTGGAGGAGATCACAGTTTCTCAGTGCAATTCAGCCATTGCTCTGTCACTATGTTCAGCTCATTACTTTTATGATCTTATTTACTGCTGCCCTTATATCTTTTAGAGTGATTGTTTAAAAATCAGTACACACTCTTATTAGCCTGTTCTAGATATTTCCAGATTAACACATTCAGGTATTAAAAAAAACTTTTTCTATTTTAATCATGAGACAAAGATTAAGAGCTATAAAAGTTTTCTTTTATCTCAAATTCTGAAGACAGACACTTAACTCTTCAATTTATAAAGGTTAAACCTTTAGTTCTTTTCAATTTGTAAGAGTGATTCTTAGAAAAGAACAATTGAAATAATCACAGCTCATTTCACTAAACCAGAAACAATTACTGTTGTTCAGTGAAAATGATAGGGAAAAGATAGTAGTTGGCATTAAGGTTCAAGAGCAACTTATGTCAAAAGAATATGAATCATTTGAATCGGGACAATGAGGAGTAACAAGGATTCAAAGAATTGAATAGAACTCTCAGCTCCCCCTGACACCATGATGCAAAAATATGCTATGCACTAGACTGTTCTACATGCAGACTATGCAACAATGATATATGAGGTAAGTATGCAATCAATTCAAGTTTATGCATCCAAGACATGAATATTTTTATCCTTTTTCAGATTTTGTTTTTCAAAAATGATGCAGTACACTGTTCTACATGAAGACAGGACCCATGGTACTTGGCGGAGAACCTGGTCTCAAGGACCATCTCACACATAGTAAGAACTTCCAGATAGATTTCCCTGCCTTTCAGTAACTTACCATTTGATATCCCAGGGTTATGCATGATAATGCAACATAAAGTAGTCCTACATGCATTGAACAACTTCATTGACAGTCATGCAAATGATGTATGCAGACATAAGACACATGCATTGACTGTGGCACTAAATGACCCATTTAAAATCAGTGCAAGTTATGCATTTAACAGCAGTCATTCAATTGCATTGACACAAAGTCTATATAATGCATCAACTATGTGCAGTGCATTCAGCATCTTATGAACATATGCAATAAATGGCAAGAGAGAAGAGCATCATATATGCAGAAATGAATTCAATAGCTGAGTCTGGAATGCAGACTGATCAACTAAACAAGAAGAGATCATCAAAACTCAACCAAGCAAAACAACAATTTCAGATGATGGAATTTTAAACAAAGTTCAGAACTAACCTGAAGAGTTGAATCATGGGGTCTTCATTTTAGTGCCTTGGTTTGTTAACCCCTTTATTCTTGATCCAAGGCACACCTGCAACATTATGATCATTTTGATCTTGCAGGGACCCAAGCAGCTTTGGGTCCTACATTTATCCTGACAGGTGTTCTAAACATTCTTTTTGCAGCATTATCATCAAATTCCATTAGAAAATAATCAGACATAGAATGTCCAAAATTTCCACAGTAATAACATGAAACAACAGATTGTCTGGTCCTATGATGCATATCAACAGCAGCATGAGACCTATGAAACTTAGCATGAAATGTTCTGTTGTTTACATAGACATTTTATTTCTTACTAGCAGCATTGGGAGCAGGAAATTTTACAGATTTGAAATTAAATCTACTTCCTTGTACATGCCAACAGTCCTTGACTGTGTGGCCATGCCTCCCATATTCGAAGCACCTTGGGTGCTTACCTTTGGAGCCAAGGTTATTCCTGTCAAATATCTTTTTGTTAACATGAAAATTAACAGGTTTAGAGTTGACTCTCTTTCTCGGATTCTGCCAACATTAAGCAGCAATGTGGCCAAACTTCCCACAACAAAAACAATTTAGATTCTGTCTCCTAGAAACATGATTTCTAGCATGAAATTCTTTAACATTCAGATTACCCTTTTTCTGATCAGACAGAACTTTTCTAGCATGCTTTCTGTCATCTTGTTTCATCACAAAACACTCACTCATAAAGTGTCCATGCTTACCACAATAATGACAAGAACAAGAACCATTAGATTTATTTAAAACATGGCACTTATCAGATGAGTTTTTAGCATGCAAATTGTTCCTTTGAGTTTTTGGGGTTTTCTGATTTTTATTTCATTTTTGAATTTCCTTAGCAGCATGCATATTTGAAGAAGAAGCTGAAGTGCTAGCTAAACCAGAGCTACGAATAAAAGTGGTGTACAGCTGATTCTTCTTAGCTTGCTTAATTTCAGAAATGTTATCAATCTCCACACATTGATCACTTACTACATCTTCCGAGGATATTTTCATTTTACCTTTATCCTTAGCAACCTTAGATGAAGTACCATTCAGCTCAGTAATTTTACTTTCTAAGGAGATTATAAGATTTTCTGAATCAACTTTCTCCTTCTCACAACCAGCCAGTTTTTCTTTTAATAACATAATTTCATTTTCCAAATCAGCAGTGTGTATTAAAAAACTAGCAATTTCTTCATCACTGCAATTGATACACTCTTTCAATACTGATTTCTCTTTTTCAATCGTCATCCATCTTTCAGAGAAAACAGTGTTAATAACCATTAACTTTTTATTTTGTTCCTTCATATGAGCATTTTCTTCAAGCATTTTACTTTCAATTTCTTCAGCTTCAGTTTTCTTTTCTAACAATAATTTGTTTTCCTCTTTTCAGGGATTTGATTGATTCCTTTTGCAAATTACCATCATGATCAAACTCATTTATCATGTCTTCTAAAATAGCACATGTCTTACAAGAATCATCTTCTCTAATGTGCTTATTTCTGAGGTTCTCATTTTCAGATTTCAAGTTTTCATTTTCTGCCTTCAACCGAGTGACTTCAAGAATCATGTCTTTTCTCAATTTTTTATTTTTAGATTTTAATTTCTTGGACACTTTGAATAGATCTTCATACATCACTATCAATTCATCAAAAGAAACTCCATCTGATCCGGAGCTTACCTGAGATGAGGTTTCCTCATCATCATTTCCCCGATTGGCCATTAAGCATATTGACTTTTCTCCTTCTTCTTCACTGTCCGAGGTGTTCCCTTTGAATTTCGAGAATTTTGGACAGTCAGTCTTCACATGGCCAGCCTTCCTGCATGTGTAGCAAACGTTAGTGTCAACAATCTTGGCAGGGTTAGATCTGTACCTTATTTGCTTTCTGCCATCACCAAGCTTTCCTTCTCCTTTTCTCAGAAATTTCCTGAATTCACTGGTCAGCATTGCAATGTGGTCTACATTAATTTCAGACCCCGAGAAGCTGCTTTTCTCGCTTAATGATCCACTGTGGCTGGATCTGTTTGCTTTGCTGAAGCCAGCCTTCAGCACGATTGGTTCCATTACAAATAATCTGAAAGCACAGAGAAACTGAAGCACCTAGACCAAATGAGCAAGGCAAGGCACTAAGTCGGAGAAACAAAATAACGAACACAAAAAGCACACTATGAAATGCACCAAACAGAAATGCACTAAACCAGATGATCAAAGTAAAGCAGTAAGATAGTGAAACAAATCAACGAGCAGAAGAAGCCCACTCTGATGTGCACCAAAAGCTAGCAGGAACTGCTGCAGATTGTTAGATCCTATGCACAGCAACCCGCTCTGATACCAAGTGTTGGGTTCGGTGCTATGTATTCAGAGGGGGGGGTGAATGAATACACCCTTTAAAACTTCGCCCAATTAAAATCTAGTGCTCAGAACTGCGGAATAAAAGCACTAAGTCTAAATAAGAAAGTCTAATCTGGTCATCTATTGAACCTGTAGACGGATATAAAGAGTGCTCCTAATCAGACATCTAATGTGGGCAGCAGTTAAACAGATCAAGCAAACACACAATACTACTGTCAAGCATATAGTGTGCGCATCAATGAAATGAATACTTATAGAACATCAAACCAAAGCGAACCTAAGCATTCATCTAGCGCCAAACACACAAGAAATCAAACCACTGCACAATGGGTTTTTAGGTGGTTCGGTCCAGTAGACCTACATCCACCCCACACTCAAACCAGAGTGTGGATTCCCTGACTCACAGCTTGAACAGCTGGGCATCACAGCTTGCCATACAACCGCTGGGCAACACAGCTTGCCGTCCGAGAAATCCTCCTCGCCCGCTGAGCAACACAGCTTGCTGTCCAGTGGAATCCACCACTGCAACTGCTGGGGATTACAGCTTAACCCGTCCAGAGGTAGCACCTTTGCAAACGCTGACTAACAGCTTGAAGAAAGGATAAAATAGAAAATGAAAACATGAACCAAACAACACCGAAAAGCTGTAAACAGTGAAGCATAAAATGTGGCTCTTAAAGAGCTGACTGGAGTGGATCTGATCCAACTTCCAGTGGGAACGATCTTCTCTAGTCTTCTCTTCTCTCTCTCTTTCTTCTTCTTCTTTTCACACTCTGCTCTCTCGATCTCTCACTCAATCTCTCTTTCTTTCTCTTTCTCTTCTTCTCTTTCTCTCTTCTTCTCCTTCTCTTCTCTTCTCTTCCTTTTTCTTCTCTGGATCGAAGACCTCTCTGCACTCTGCTTTTTCTTCACAGCTTCTGCTCTGTCAATTTCAATCAGTCTTCTTCTGTGGAAGAAGGCTCGTATATATAGCGGCAGCAGCAGCAGCAACCAGGGCGCGTGTGGCTTCCACAGTTCTCGCCCTAAGAATTCAGACCACGTGGCAGCATCCAGTAGGCTGTCAGTACACGTGTCCTCATCTGGGCACTCTCCTTATCCTCGGATCACGTGCCCTTCATTTAGCCTCACGAGCAGAGCACCTGTCAGACAGAGTATCGGATTAAGTATATGCATTGCCGTGTATAGACTTCGCTGTATAGACTTGTGAAGGCGAAGCAATGTATAGACTTAGTGAAGCTAAAGCAATGTATATACTTCACATAAGCAAAGCTATGGCATTGTATAGACTTCACGTTGTGGAGCAATGTATGTACTTCAGACTGTATAGACTTTAGATCCCAAAGGCAATGTATAGACATGGTCCCAAACGAATGTACAGGCTTCAGCTTAAGGCCAATGTATAGACTTCAATGCCTTCGTCAAATGCGATGTACAGACTTGCATGAGATGCATGCTCCAGTGTAGTGTATAGACTTGCGTTCAGCAGCAATGTATAGACTTTGCAAACTGAGACGCAAAATGAGACGATGCTTAACCTGCACTGACTGTACAGACTTATGCATGAGACGCTGAGGAAGACGGTGGATGTACAGACTTCTAAATGTACAGACTTTCCACCAACCAATGTATGGACTTGCTCAGCCTGCTCGCTATACATACTTGGGCAATATGAAGACTTGACTGACAACTGACGATGTATAGACTTCAGGTGTGAAGACCAATGTATAGACTTCACCAGACTTCACTCGATGTACAGACTTTGATGAACATATGCAATGTATGGACTTTGCGAGACAATGCATGCACAACCCAATCGATGTATAGACTTTACATGAAAGCCCAATGTACAAACTTAAGGTTCCACTGTGGATGAATAGACTCTGAAGAAATGAGGCGATGTGTGGACTTTGAGGTTCAACAGTGGATGTATAGACTTTGAGCTCCTGAAGCAATGTACAGACTTCAATCCAAGAAATGCACTGGCGATGTATAGACTTTGGACCCTTGAAGGATGTATAGACTTCAGTTGAGCACAGTCCAATGTATAGACTTGGAAGATTGAACCAATGTATAGACTTCAGTTGGCACGGCAGATGCCACTCTGCATTACTATTTCCTTAAACACGGTGGCAGTTGAGTCAGCCCTTGTGGACACGTGAGCATCAATAAATGTGTGTCCATTAAGCACATTGCGTGCCTGCAATATCTCAGAAGACATGCTTAGGCCAACGCCAACCACAATTGCGGCTTATGATAACTCCAGGCGAGCT
This sequence comes from Amorphophallus konjac, assembly GCA_022559845.1. Classification (NCBI taxonomy): domain Eukaryota; kingdom Viridiplantae; phylum Streptophyta; class Magnoliopsida; order Alismatales; family Araceae; genus Amorphophallus; species Amorphophallus konjac. Next base: position 160,085,581 of record CM040122.1, on the reverse strand, counting down.
TTCCATGGGGTTGTGACAATTTGGGCCGAGCTAGGGCCTTTAAAAATGGATGTGGAGTTTTATGTACTGGACATAGACCCGATGTTCAAGGCAGTTCTAGGTCGTCCATGGATAGACAGTTTGAATGCAGTACCCTTGACTGCCCACCAATGCCTCAAGTTCCCATTCCAGGGGCGGGTAGTCAAGGTGAAGAGTGTCTCCACAGTCCAGACCGTTGATGCGATTGCAGACAAGATCCTTCCTACTTTGTGGCCAAGTAACATGCCAGTTCTTTTTGTTATGGACTTAAACTATTCATGGGCATATGCGTCACGCAAGACCGCCACTGTACCGACAAATGTTAAAATTAAGTCCAAGATTAGAGATTCGAAAGGGTGGCATATGATTTTGAAGCTGGGCTATCAGCCGAGCATGCGCCTCGGCGCACAATTGCAGGGGTGCACTAATCCCATCCCCAGGGGTAGAAAGATGAGCCGAAGAGGCCTTGGCTATCGGGAATCGGCACTGTCTATACTGGGAGATTCCGGGCCACTGACGTGGGATTATCGTCAACACTTCGTGAAAGGCCCGTTACAGCCAGGTACTCTGAAGAAGCAGCCGCCCTGTTCTGATAAAAAGACCGATGCCGCTTATGTTGTTGCTGACCTGCCGCCGCCGCAGAAGGGGCTGGTGGGTGACATGGATGACTTTTGCAGCTGTTTTGAAAAGATGTTCCGTGAAGAAGAGGCTTGTCCGAAAGAGATTGAGATGCAGTTGGTGAAGCATTCTCTGACTGAGCCAGTTTAACGGAGGCCGCAGGAAGTGGGGAGCTCCATCACTACTTTTTCTTTGTCCCCATCCCGCCTTGCCTCCTTGTTCCAGCAATTGGGGTTTATTCCTCGTTCCCCTCCGATTATGGTCGACCCGTACTTTACGGAAAGACCACCTGAAATTCTATTTGTTCCTTGTGCATGTGGGCGCTGCCCACCCATTGATTTGTCAACTCTGTTTACTCCTCCCTCCCCCACTGTCGAACTCCACGATATCTGGTTTTCATCTTCCGACCCCTTCTTCGATTGCATCTTCCCCTCTCTGTTTCCCATGCAACTTCCTCCTCCCCCATCCTCCTCTTCCTGTTGCGTGATCTCCTCCGGCTTCCAAAAAAAATGCCAATTTTAAAACGGAGGTTTCAATGGAGGATTACGCTATGTTCTGCCCATCTCCCCAGGGGCATGAGACCCCTGCTCCTTTCCCAGTAGATTTCTTGTCTCCTAGGTTAGATGTACATTCTGTAGAATCTCCTAGGTTAGTCGAGTCAGTTAGGGTAGAGTCTAGCTCTAGTGTTATCAGCCCGTCCACGTCTACGGCGCACCCTGTGATGCGTCATTCTAAATCCATTCCAGATATGTTTCTTCAAGATTTATCCCAAAAATGTCATGCCCTTCTCAAGTGCCCTGAGTTTGTAGAGACCGCGATAGTTTTAGAGGATGATGAGGAAGTAGAAGGGGTGTGGAGCAGTGACAGATTAGGTGTATATGAGATCATAGATGAGAAGGACCCAGTCGACGATGAGGAAAGCGATGTGGTCGACACTGTTGACCAATATGCGCAAGGGCTGAAGAGGTTTGATGAACCGTCGATGGCAGTGGATGAGCCCACCGAAGAAATCAATCTTGGGACTGAAGAGGACCCCAGGCCTATAATTATCTCCGCTAATCTCCCTCCTCAGGTTAAAGAGGAGCTAATTAAGGTTTTGAGGGAGTACAACGATTCCTTTGCCTGGTCCTATGAGGACATGCCGGGTCTTGACCCCGCCCTAGTTGAACATAGACTTATCCTTGAACCAGGGACAACACCCGTTAAGCAAAAAGCGAGAAGGTTCCACCCTCAAATGGCCTTAAAGATAAATGAGAAAGTTGATAAGTTGCACAAGGTCAAGTTTATCAGAGTTGTATTATATCCTCAATGGGTGGTGAACATAGTCCCTATAATGAATAAGGATGGAAAGATTCGGATCTGTATTAACTTCATGGACTTAAATAAGGCATGTCCGAAAGATGATTTCCCGCTTCCTCACATTGACGTGTTGGTGGACAACACGGCTGGGTATGAGGCGCTTGTGAGCGACGTCACGCGGTTCGAGGAGCGACGAGGACGCGGAGCACGCGGGCTCCTCTTGTTTGCTGCAACACAGAAATAAGAGAAAAGAGAAGGGGCCACCACGGGAGATTGCGCCGACGGGGCGAGCGGGACACATGTAATATAGCAAGATATGGGGGTTAAACGGCCATAGTGGGAAGTGACTTGCCGCGGCCTTGGGGGGACAGGAATGGTGCAGAAATCAAATAGCAAGAATTGAAACGGCCATTGGGGAAGTGACTCGCCTCGGCCTCGAGAATATGAGCAGATAAGAATATAACCGAATATAAGGAGAATATAAAGAACGTGAATTTAAACGGCCATTGGGGAAGTGACTCGCCGCGGCCTCGAGAATATGAGCAGATAAGAATATAACAGAATATAAAGAGAATATAAGAACGGGAATTTAAACGGCCATATGGGAAGTGACTCGCCGCGGCCTCGAGAATATGAGCAGATAAGAATATAACCGAATATAAAGAGAATATAAGAATGGGAATTTAAACGGCCATTGGGGAAGTGACTCGCCGCGGCCTCGAGAATATGAATAGATAAGAATATAACAAAATATAAAGAGAATATAAGAACGGGAATTTAAACGGCCATTGGGGAAGTGACTCGCCGCGGCCTCGAGAACATGATGTGATCGCCAGGGGCTAAAAGACCCCAAAATAAAGAAAGTGATCGCGCCTACCTCAAGAGCGGGAGATGGCGGGTTGCTTCTTCCTCCCCCTTCGGTCGGCCGACGGAGAGGGCTTTCCTTGGGTACCCTTGCAAAACAACGACAAACAAGTAACGAGTGGATTAGAAAGATGAAGGTGTAGTATTCAAATCCTTGCGATAAAAATAACGAAATGATGGCAAGACACACACCTAGTTGGTGTTGTCTTTTAAACCCCTCTCGGATACGAGTAGGGGCCCCGTGAGTGAGTTGATGGTTTTTTTGTTTTGTTTTTTTATGCCAACTGGCATTTTATATTTTTTATTTTTGTTTTCATGGAGGCGTCCAGGGGCCTGGACGCCTCCATTAATATATAGCCCCTGGACGCCTCCATTAATATATATATATATATTCATTTTTTTGGGTTTGAAAAATAAATAAAAATAATGGGGGCGTCCAGGATCCTGGACACCCCCATGAAGACCCGACTGGGTCCTCAGACAAGGCGTTGGCAGCCGCCCGGCAGACACCCTTCCTGGTTTCGGAACCTTCCAATGCGTCTGACTGGTGTTGATGCCGTCCGAATGCTGCGACAAGATGATTCTGGATGCCGAAAAAGGCAGAAGAAGACCCAAGAAAAGGAAGCACTCAAGTGATTCAAAATGCGAAAGCCGTCGCGGGGCGTCGTATAGTAATATGAGACTTTCTTAGGAGATGTCAGGAATGGCGTGTCTACAGCTGCCCCGCCTTGGCGTCTGCTTTGCAAGGGAGCGACACGTAGTGGAATGGTATCGAAGTGGAGTGAAATGAAGTGGGCGGACTGATAAGTTGATGCCAAGGTGTGATGAGACACGCTTTTGACGTTACTGTTTGGAATCTTTCTTGAAGTTTCAATGAGGCGACCTTGAAGAAGGTCTTTCAAATATTGACGATTACTTGGACGGAGATCAAATAAGGGAGGGTGAGATGTGTGCTCAGGCACAAAAAATAAAGGAGACCAACTTCTCGGTGTGAAAGTACCTGGGTCATAAACTTGCAGGTTTCACCTTTGCTGAGCGGTTACCAGCCAATGTGGAAGTGTTGCGGCCAAGGTGGGTCAAACAAGGTAAAAAGTAAAGAAATATCTAAGAGTCTGTCCAAATAAGGGTCTCCTTTGGAAGAGCAGCGTAGGGCCGTTTCAAATAAACTTAGTATTTCATTCGGAGTGGAATATCTCATATTTGTAAGAATTGAAGCACAGCGGCTTTCGCAATCGAATCACTTGAATGATCTTCCGCAATAAATCAAAGTCCTATATGAATGCATGCTGGGCTTAAAGAAAAATTTAAAACAAACTAAAATAGAAAATAGCCAAGGATAATATTGTCAACTTGTTAAGAACGGGTCAGGATACCGATCCGGTGAGCCGACACTGGACTGGGGCTCGTTTATCCGCGCACCAACTCACTGAATGGAACCGTCATCCCCATGCTATCACAAGTTAACGGCCTATCCGTACAACCCAAATTCTTCCGGGATCATCACTATTTTTTGTTGAAGGGGAACTCAAATCCCAGATTCGTTCGGGCCGCGAGGTCCTTGACATGTTCTAGTAGCGTATGTATCATATACTACGATGCATGACATGGTGGGACCAACCATTGAAAGGTGGGACAGGAGATAGGACAAAGATGTCCGTTAGTAAAACCTGCACAGGCCAGCATGGATTAATAACATCAGAAAGTAACAGAATCGTAACAGAATCGCACCACAATGGAAAGGAGATCTAGTCAAAATCCTGACATTGACTGCTGATGTGACATGTTCTGTCCTGTAGCGATCTTCCCTTCCTATAAGAACTCCCCTTAGGCTAGTTCATTCAAATGCACCAAGGTGGGTTTTGGAAGCTCAGGAGAGGAAGGAGAGTAGAATCTAGAGATCTCAGGATGGAAGGAGAGTCTTCCCGTGTTATGAAGAGGAGCAGGCCTGGCAGCGAGATTGGGCGACTCTCCGACCTCGAGGGTCATCTCAGCAGGATGATCATGTCGCATATGGTAAGCTGATTCATTTCAAATTTTCTCCTCTTGAACCATCTTCTCACTTGCTCTCTTCCTCCTTCTTTCTTTTCCTTTTTCAGCCATATCCACTCTTCCAGGGCCCGAGGAAGTTTTCCAAATTGCCATGGCTTTCAAAGTTAACTTCCAACATATCCATCGACATGAGGGCCATACTCTCGAAGTGGCATCTGCAGGGGCTCCTTATTCACGCCAAACACTACGAGAAGATTCGTATGGACTGGGCGGCTATGGGCGCACTAGTGGAGATCTGGCATCCCCAGACCCACACTTTTATCGTCTCGACCTTCGAGGCGACCATCCTCCTCGAGGAGGTGGAACTTCTGCTCGGATTGAAGAAATTCAAGAGTGACGGGAAAGTGAAGGCTATGCGGATGCTGACACGGGGGACTTCTGAAAGAGTCCTTGGAAGTTTCATGCCGCCCGACGCAGCTAGAAAGGTCCGTACTCAAAAGGGGATCGATCTCCAAAAGCTCACGAAATGGGTCATGGACGCCCTGAGAGGGTCACCAGACGATGACTATTTGGAGGGAATCATGAAGGGGTTCACCATTTGTCTGGCGGGTTCTCTCTTGTTTCCTTATACCGACAACATGGTGGAGGAAGACCAGTTGAGTGCTATCTGCAGGATCTGGCGTGGAAAGAGAGTGGGACCCGCCGTCCTTGCCTACCTGTATAGTGGCCTTATTGCCTCGAGCATGGGTAAGCCTCCTTTTGGTTGCGCACTTGTCCTGAATTGCTGGCTGGATTTGCATTTCAAGTTTGATCACCGTGAGGGAATGCCAACCGCTTCGAAGCTCTTCCAACAAACCCCCGTTTATCATATAGCCGACGTGTTAGGCTTCGGTGGCACCGTGGCGAACCGTGTTCCGTGGCTAAAGAGACGTGAAGACTGGCGATCTCACTTTCGAACCGTGACACAAAGCTTCTTCTCTTGCGCACCGGCATGTTTACTCCTGCTTGAGCTCCTCACGAGGTCTTCTTGTGAAGTTGATCTCCAACTGATTGGTGCGACCGAGTTTGTCCTTTACAACGCGCATCGGTGCTGTCTCCAGATCGGCATTCCACGTCATTCGTTCCCACCACCGACTGGCATCGTTCCTTTGAAGAAGAGAGAGTTGGGCACTGAAGCGGATGCGAAGGAAGTGAAGGCCGCCAAAGCACCCTGGAAGACAAGTGTTGCGGGAAAGGCCTTAGAGCATGTGGGGGAAGAATGCGAGCTGTGGAGAGCTTATGTAACCGAACTGGGGAAGTTAAGGCCTAAGGCGCCTAAGCCCCTGATGTAGCTCGTTCTGCTTTCTAATGGAATAAAATCTGACATTTTGATGTTTTGGACCACGTTCCCTTTGTTATGATTTTTATTTTTCCGTTTTTCTATTTTTATGTTTTCTTTCTTTTTATGTACCTATTTATTCATAATATGATCATATGTAAATATATATATTAAAAAATTATTTTTAATGGGGGCGTCTAGGGGCCTGGACGCCTCCAATTTTTTTATTTTTTATTTATTTTGGGGGCGTCCAGGGGTCTGGACGCCCCTATAATTTCTTTTTTATTACTTTTTTGGATTTTTGTTTGGGGGCATCCAGGCGCCTGGATGCCCCTAAGTTTTTGAATTTTTGAAAAGGAAAGAAAAAAGTGGGGGCGTCCAGGCGCTTAGACGCCCCAAAAAAATTGATTTTCTTATATAAGGGGGGCCTCACCCCCCTTTCACTTCTACTGTTCATTCTGACGACTCGTTCACTCTAAACGACCCATTCCCAATTCCAATGGAGCAAGGAGGCCCGAGCCAGGGTGGGGAGAAGCGGAAACGACTGGCTCGTCGTCCGAGGAGGCTGCCGTGGCGGAGGAGATTGCCGTGGAGGAGGAGGCTCCTCTTTTGGCGGTGGAGGGCCCTGCGGGCGCTGGTGACGCGGGAGAGGACGAGCACGATCCGGTAAGCCCCTTAGACTTCCATTCTATTAGTTTACTGGGCTAAACGGGCGGACGAGAGGCTGTGTGGAGAAGGCTGGGGAGTGAGGGAAGGAGGCATCCAGGGTCCTGGACGCCTCCAAAAAATTTTATTTTTATTTTTATTATTTGTTCCTTTTTTTGGGTTATTACGTAAATAAAATAAAATAAAATAAGATAAGGAGGCGTCTAGGGCGGTGGACGCCTCCACGATAATATATATTATTTATTTATTTTTGTTTTGATTTTTGATTAAAAAGAAAGAAATAAAAATAGGAAGGGGGCGTCCAGAAGGTTGGATGCCTCTAAAAATATATATATAATAAATATTATGTACAGTGTTATTGTTTATTATTATCCATGATTCTGATGTGTTGCCCTGTTGGTTTTGTGGTGTGCAGGGTGTGATGAAGGGCCAGATCAGCTGGTCTCTAGTGGTGGCAGCGTACCGTGGGCTACCAGACTTCCAGAGGGCGCGTGTGGACGCCATGGGCTTTGGAGCCTTCCTCAGGATCGAGCCCTTCCGGCTCGACCTTCCTCTTATCCAGGCATTGAGGGAGCGGTGGCATGCGCCGAGTCGGGTGTTTCTGATGCCCTGGGGGCACATGGTGCCGATGCTTGAAGACGTAGCTCGGATCACCGGGCTACGAGTTGACGGAGAGGCGGTCAGCGGGGTCACCTACCCCGACTACCGAGAGAGTGCCCTAGACCTACTGTGGTTAGAGATGAGCGTGACCGACAGAGACAGCAGGGTAGTCGGCCGAGTGGAGATTATGGAGGCGCTCGGATTCGTCGACCTGTGCCAGCGGGTTAGCGAGACTGGAGCGGAGTTTATGGCACGACTGGAGGGAGATGCTCGTGCAGCTTTCACCCAGGACCCGAGCGAGCGGGAGCTGGTGGATCTAGACCTCCGGAGGTTCCTCTTCTTCTTCCTGGGCCGCCTTCTGCTGGGGACGAAGGGTGACGGCATCCACTGCCGCTTCTTCGGGATCCTGGCGGACCTTGACAGAGTGGGGCACTACACGTGGGGAGCAGCTCTGCTTGCCCATTTGATTGCTGATCTCTCCCAGACTTCAGAGAGGGAGACGACAGTCAGTGGCTTCGCACCTTTTCTCCAGGTACATAATTTATTTATGCATTTTACCGTAGTTAAATATGCAATTACTCGTGCTAATGATGTATGATGGATGCAGGTGTGGAGCTACTACTACTTCCCGATGGGAAGAGCCAGACAGGGGAATAGGAGAGCCGTGCCTCTGGCGCGATAGTGGAGGCCTGTCGTGGTAGCGGCACCACACAGCTACCAGCTGGCGTCACTTCGTCGGGAGTTGAGCGAGTACCCCGAGGCTATGGTATGATGCGTATGATTTCTTTGTATTTTTTTATGCATGTGACCTAATGGCAACTAGTATGATGTATGTATGGTGATGTAGGTGGTGTGGAGGCCCTACCTGGGTATGGCCGACGCTGGCCAGCCCTGGGTTGTAGCGGGTCTTCCTCGTTTCGGGCGGGACGTATGGGTCCATTGCCTGAACGAGATCGAGCCGCTTCGGCTGAGGCTGGTTATGAGGACGTTGGGGCTGGCCCAAGAGTGGGTCGATGTAGATGAGCCGGTCCGCATCGGGCGGAAGACCAAGGGGAAGGCGAAGATCGTGGACTGGTGCACGCGCTTCCCAGCACAGTACCAGGACTGGCAGCAGGGCGGGGTCCCAGTGGTGTCCCATGTACAGGACAGTACCGACTACATGAGACGGTATCGAGCTACGTACGGGGACCGCCTCTCCCTCGGTGGTATGGCAGGGGTAAGTGTGAAATGAAAATACTTCACGCTTCTATGTGTATATGAATGTGATACTAACTTATATGCCATGCAAGATGCTCGTGACGACATGATCGCCGACCTGCGGGCCCAGTTGGCAGACGCCAGGCGGCAGTTGGTGGCCATCCGACAGGAGTTGGAGATCCTGGTGAGTCTATGCAATGCATTTTTGTGACCTGGATTTTTGATACTTGGCCTCTGACTGTCATTTGCTCTATGTTTCAGCGAGCCCACCAGGCAGCGGCAGCCGGGACGGCTAGTGGAGCGGGTTCCAGTTCGTGGGGCCCTCCCCCGAAGATCTCTGCCCTTCAGGAGCAGCTGGCGTATGCGGTGGCTCGGGCTGAGGAGGCCGAGCATGACCGCGAGGCTCGAGTGAGTGCCTACTTGGCCCTAACCCTCTTCTAGCTGCTTTCCTTTTATCACTGCTCTCTTACGGTGCATGTGTGCTTCAACAGGTGGTCGAGATTCGGGAGGCCCTGGCCCGTGCTGTTCGTGCCGAGCAGGAGCGCGATGCTCGGGTGGCGGAGCGTGACGCCCGGATTGTGGAGCTGGAGGAGGAGCGGCGATGGGAGGCTGAGGAGCTCCCTCGTGACGTGTTGGATCTGTGGATTGCCCTCGAGCTGTCGAGGAGAGAGGCGATGAGAGAGAGAGAGGAGAGGGAGAGGGATAGGGAGAGCGCAGAGAGAGAGAGGGAGAGGGATAGGGAGATCCTAGAGAGAGAGAGGGAGAGGGATAGGGAGATCATAGAGAAAGAGAGGGAGTACAGGAGGGCAGAGCGACATCGAGATTAAGATGAGAGGAGGGCTCTGGTGGCCCTGGTGTCGGAGCTCCGACTGAGTCTTGGCACGGCGGAGGGGAGACTTCGGGAGAGTGAGGAGCGGTATCAGAGGGCGAAGGAGCGCGAGGCGCGACTTCATCAGTCTGGTTCCTTTTCCGTGGGCAGCTTTCTAGTTTCTTCGGCCAAGGAGCGTCGCCGCACCTTGGAGGCTGGCGCGCCACCGCAGCGCGAGGCGAGCACGGCTTCTCAGGGTTCACAGAGGTCACAGAGGCCCCCTAGGGATCCCCGTCAGAGGAGGGAGGAGAGAGATGACCAGGAGGGTGATGGCGAGAGTTAGAGAGTTGCTTGTACACTCCACCCTCCTTACTACATGATGTACTTTCGACTATTATATGAAATGAAAATGGCTTTCTTGTGTTGTGTGTACCTTTCCTCTCTCACTTTTCTGCTGCACCAAGTTGTTTCGAGGCATGCCTTACGAGACTTTGCCCTGAACAGCGGGGAACTACGCTTTGCACGGGGGGATTCTGTTTCCTTTCTCCCCCTTTTTGGGCGCGTCCAGGCACGAGGACGCGTCTTAATCCTCGAATTCAAATTTAAAGCGCCGGGTGGCCTTTCTTCCCTCGTGCCTTACCCGAAAACGAGCCCGCCTTCCACCGAAACTCGTTCGCCCGTCTTTGTCTTCTTCCCCTCGATCGATGGAGTTCGGCGGTCTGGACCACGGCGAAGGTGGAGAGGGACGCGGGACCCCTGGCCTGAGGAGGGACGCGCCAGAGCACGGAAGGAAGGGCCGCTTCGGGCCCCCGAGGGACCCGAGGGGCCCAATGGCGCGGAAGGAAGTGAACACGGCTTGGTGAGTGCTTCGGTTTCCCCTTCTTTGATCTATTTTGAGATTTGAAGCGAGGCGTGCGAGGGGGGAAAGGGTTCGGCGAGTGTTGCACTCAACTGATGAACGCGTCCTAGACAGGGGACGCGTTCTTTGTTATGATGCGAGGCCCTTCTTTCTTGGTGCAGGACATGGCGAGGACCTTGGGCCTGGCCGATGGGTGGGCGAGTGCAGACGAGCCAAGCCTCGTCAGGAAGGAGAGTCGCGGCAAGGCGAAGCTTGAAGACTGGCGCATACGTCTCCCTGGACAACAAGGGGGTGTACTGGTGTAGGATAGTGCCGACTTCCTACGGCAATAGAGAGAGAGTTACGTGGTACTTCCCCGAGTCGGGGATACGCGCGACGTCGACAGGTCTCGTGCCCAATTAGCCAAGGTCAGGCGGCAGCTGGCCGCCACTCAACAGGAACTGTCGCTCCTGGTAAGCTAAGTGCTGCATTTTCTGTTTTTAAATGTGGAGCTTAGCTGACGGCTGTTGTTTGTTCGTTCCAGCGTGCCCAGCAGACAGCGATGGTGGGAGTGGCTGGCGGCGCATCTTCCAGTTCCTCGGCCCCTTTTCTTGAGATTGCCTCCCTCTGGGAGCAACTTGCCGGTGCGGTGGCTCGGGCTGCCCGGGCGGAAGAGGAGCGTGATGTCTGGGTGGCGACTGTAGTAGAGCTGCGACATCGCGGTGAGGAGAGACCTTCTCCAGACATCTTGGAGTTAAGGGTTCTTCTGCAGATGATGAGGAGAGAGGCAGAGAGAGAGAAAGCTGAGAGAAGGTCCGAGCGACAGCGGGATCAGACCGAGAGGAGGGCCTTGGAGGCCCAAGTGAGGGAGCTCCAGCTGGGCCTTCAGGCCGTTGTGCAGAGGCTAGGAGGAATGGAGACGCGCTACGAGAGAGCGCGAGAGTTCGGGGAGCGACTGCGCCAGTCTGGTCGCTTTGCCGCTAGTGGCTTCTTCGCCACGCCAGGGGAGGAGCAGCGAGTCATTGCTGTGGAGCCGGCGCCACGAGGCGAGACGAGTGCTACTGCACGGGGATCCAGGAGGCTTCTGAGGGACCCTCACCTCAGGGGAGAGGAGAGGGACGCCTAGAGGGACGAGCATGAAGATAATGGCAAGAGTTGGCAAGCTAGTGGACCCGCCTCCTCTCTATGATTGTGATGTTTATGACAGCTTATGTAGAATTATGAATGAGTGATTTGATTTTCTGCTGCTTGTTTGTTCTCTTGTACGTTCCTTCTTCCCTACACTTCTTCTCCTTTGCACTGTTCCCATGTGATGGGTCTGCCGAGACTCCACCCCAAGCGGAGAATCGCGTCTTGTTGTGACCATTTTCCACGGGAATCTACCGTCGAAGTCAATAATGACGACCCTAGTTTCTTCTCCCGGATGTTGTGTCAAGTTTTGCGGACGTCCTCCAAAACATGATAGGGTATCCCTAGACAACATAGGGGGCTAGTCGTCATATTCTTCGTCCAATCAATCACCCTGTGCGAGCGGTGAAGTGACACACGGGACCGCATGGTAGGTGCCTCATCGTGAGGGCTATCATTAAAGGTGATGGAGGCAATCTTGGCCTGCACTCCTTCTATTTCTATAAATTCTTGTCCCTTTTATCCTCCCAGGTATATCGAGAGCTAACTCGAGGAGCACAAGTTCTCACGGAAGAGGAAAAGTTCAAAATTTTGAGAGTTGGATGGAGGGCGAGTCTTCCCACTCCTCGAAGAGAAGCAGGTCCAGTGGTAGTAGTTCCAGGAGGCTTTCGGACCTCAAAGGGCACTTCAGTGAAAGGGCTCAATCACAACTCGTAAGCTGAGCTTTCCTGCCCTTTTCTCATTCTTTCTTCCTTCCTCTTGACAACACCCTTCTCCATTTCTTATGCACGCACAGAGTGTGATGAAATCACACATTTCATGGGAGTTAGCAGTGGCCGCATATAGGGTCTCCCAGATTTTCAGAAGGCCAGGCTAGACTTGATGGGATTTGGCACCTTTCTTCGGATCGAGCCCCTCGAGCTCGACCTGGTTCTGATCCAAGCCTTGTGTTAGAGATGGGACCCAGTGAGTCGGGCATTCCTGATGCCCTGGGGGCACATGGTGCCCAGCTTGGAGGATGTGGTCCGGATCACAAGTCTGAAGGTGGAGGGCGAGGCAGTGACCGGGGTCACTTATGCGGATTACCGAGAAGGTGCTCGGAAGCTACTGGGTTTGGACCTAGATGGTCGAAAAAATAGGTCGGTAGCTAGGGCGTCCCTCATGGATGTATTAGGGCTCACCGACACTCATCAGCGGGATGATGAATCCTTAGAAGAGTTCATGGAAAGGATGGAAATAGGATGCCGTGCCGTGTACTGCACAGATTTCGGCAACTGGGAAAGATGCAACATAGATTTGAGGAGATTTCTCCTCTTCCTTTTGGGGAGATTGGTACTGAGCTCGAAAGGGGACGGTATCCAATGTCGCTTCCTGGAGCTGCTATCAGACCTTGAAAGAGTAGGGTACTACGCCTGGGGAGCTGCCATGCTGGCGCACTTGTTTGCAGGCCTGTTCCAAGAAGCGGATCGTGAGATGCTGTGAGTGGTTTCACACCATTCATCCAGATATTTTTGGTTTCGCTTGTTTTGTATTTTTTTCTTATTTTTGCAAGGTACTGATGACCTGCGCCAAGCAGCTGTGGAGCTATTATTACCTCCCCATAGGGAGAGCTCGGCATTGGCGACCCGCGATGGTGTCGCTAGCCAGGCGGTGGGAACCCATCATGAGTACGGCACCCCTAACCTACCAACTGATGGTGCTAAGGCGGGAGCTATAGAAGTTCCCTGCAGCGATGGTAAACTGGAGACCCTACTCAGACATGGTCGACGTCGACCAGCCGTGGGTTCTAGCAAGTCGTGCCCGGTTCGGACGGAAATTGTGGATGCATTGCCTGAATGAAATCGAGCCGCTTCGGCTACGATTGGTTATGAGGACTTTAGGACTGGCTCAGGAATGGGTGGATACGGCTGCGCCACCTCGTGTTGGGAGAGAGACGCGAGGACCGGCGACCTGTATTGACTAGCGCGTGCGGTTCCCCGAACAGTACGAAGACTGGCAACGGGGTGGCATAATCGTGGAATCGCAGGCACGGGATAGCGAGGATTACCTGCGTCTCTACAAGACAAGGTACGTAGAGCGGTTCCAACCCCGGGGACTTGCGGAGGTAGGTCTCCCCTTTTTCTCTTTTCTTCTTTCTCCTTTTTTTGGTTTTTTGGTGGAAATGCTGACTCGTATGGCTGCAGGATATCAGTGATACGATGATAGCGACTTTACGAACTCGCTTGGCAGAGATGGAGCAACGGTTGGGCGATGCCCGCGGAGCTACGAGCGCCTTGGTAGGTGTACAGTGCGTTCCTAATTAAAATCGCAGATTCCAGATGTTGGCTGCTAATTCACGCGGTCGTAGCATGCCCAGATTGGCGCGGCTTCCCCAGCGATGGGAGTAGGTGGTGCCTCTTCCAGCTTGTGGATTCCCACCTCAGAACTTGACTTGCTTCATGAGCAACTTGCTCACGCCACGCAGCGTGCTGCGGAGGCAGAAGGGATGCTCTGTATACAGGTAAAAGTTTCAGTGTTGAGTTCTCTTTGTTTATGCCTTGCCGCGTATCTTGAGATGGTACATCTGGCAGGAAAAGGAGACGGAAGACGTGCTTGCCCAAGCTGCGCAGAGGGCGGATAGGATAGCAGAGCTGGAGGGGGAACTGCAGCGTCGTCCAGATGATGACTCTTCTAGGGATGCTATGGAACTGAGGATCACTCTCCAGTTGGAGAGGGAAGACCGTGAGAGAGAACGGGTAGAGAGAGAAAGAGACGCAGAGAGAGAAAGAGCCAACAGATTGACTGAAAGGGAGGAACGAAGGGCCATGGAGGCCCAGTTGTTCGAACTCCGAACCAGCCTTGGTCTTGCTGAACAGTGACTGAGAGATGGTGAGGAGTGCTACCAAAGAGCACGAGAGCGTGGCTTTCGTGTTGGTAGCTTCTCTGCTGCTTCCGTGGATCAACGCCGGGATGTGGGAATAGGAAGGGGAGTACAGAGCGGTAGGAGTACCGCTTTTCGTAGTTGGGTAGCACCTTTGAGAGCGTTTTGCCCGGAGAGTAGTGGGACGAGTAATGCAGAGAGAGAGGGCAGAAGTTGATGTAATTTTTTTGGTTTTTGGAATAAAATACAAGGTTCGGTTTGTTTGGTTTTCACCTTTGCTTCTGTTGCCTGAATCCCTACACACATCACTGAAACAAACAAATCAGAATTTCTATTCTGACTTGGCCCCTTGCTCAATAAGCAAATGGTCACTGTGACTGTCCTTGATGACTGGTCAAGGGGCCAAGCCTTTATTAACGAAGGCAAGGGAAAGATGTGGTGATGATGGATGCAACAGACAAGTATGCGAATGCAAACGATATTAAAGTGAAATGCTGCATACAAATGCAATCATGCAGAATTGATTTATTTTTCTTTTTATATTTGACATTTTTTTTGTTTTATCATAAAAAAGATTTTTTTTTGTTTGCAAATATGTACATTTTCTCTTTTCCATTTTTTTGTTGCTTTTATTATAAATTTTTTTTGTTGTTAATGCCTGTCAAGCACCCAAATGGCACCCAACCTATACGAGAACATGGGTTTCTTACTAACCTCCCAAGTATCCTAAGTGCACATCTAGGTTGATTTGGGCCTCTAGACCCCTCGAATGATGATCCCGCCGGCTAAGACTTACCCTGATGACAATACCGTCATGCCATGCTTAGGCTCCCAGTCGCTTCCGACCACAGGGATTCACCCAAAAGGTGTTTGAGGTAAGAGATTTGCCCGACCCGGGTCTGTTTCCTCACAACTCTAGATGGTATATGATGGAACACCCTGGAACCCTAACGACCAACCGCGCGACGCTGACCCGGAATCAGACGCCGTCGCACCCATAGGTGACGCGCTTGCATTGGCCTAAGCTCGAGGTTAAACAAGAAGACATTAAGGCGGTAAACATGGGTCTTGACCAGCCAGAAACACGTAGACTCCTTCACAGTGATAGCTTTTGCTTTTCAAAGTAGGCAACCAAATGTGTATATTAAAATAAGGTCGCAGACCCTGGGCAGTTTTCACCCTTCAAAAACTCCATCCAACCTTCAACTTTACAGGGAGAAGGAAGAGTGTAGGGGATAAACCTCCTGAGAGGACCGGCAAAGCCGTTAACCCGGCGAGCGAATAAGGGCCCATTAACTCTTTCCTTTCGGACAACTTCGGACCAAATCTTGAGCATTTACATTCCATAGCCCCCCCCCTTTTGTGGATTCGAACTTTTGCTTTGAGGGGTTCCATTTATCGCATCAGGCACGGTCACGACCAGGCTCTTGATTTTGATTTTGTATTTCTTTTTGTGAGGGAGATATAGTCGTTTGACGTTTGTGGGCTCCCTTTCGTATGCCTGCGGGGACACTGCCCTCTTCTCGTGCTCTGATCGATGCTCGAGGAAATGGATCCTACTCTTGCCCTTCGAGTTTGAGTTTCGGTTTCTCATGCTCAGCGTTTTAAGGGCGCCGACTGTCTCATTTGGTCAAAGAGAAAAGAATAAAGATTATAGCTTCCGGAGATCTTCTGGGTGGGGCCCCACCGTAGGTTATGCTACCGACTTTTTTTTTGAATAAAATACATAAATGAGCACATGTTAGCTTCCTTCGAGCGAGCATAGGCCTACGTGGCCGGACAGGGATCTCCACGGTTCTGGCAAACCAAGACCCGGTGCCTACCAAGCCTTAATGGGCCCTATCCTAACATGAAGGTTAGATGCAGTGACTTGACTACATGGTGACTACCAGGCATTGGTATTTTGAATTTTCCATATTTTTAGTGGTTTTCAATATTTCTTTGTTTTTGATGTTTTCTATCTTTTCATCATTTTTTTTTATTTTGTGCTAAGGGTAGTATTTCTTAAGATAAAGCCCATTCCAAGGGTGGGATAACTCGGTCCCTTCGGTGTTGACTAGCTTGTAGGTATTGCCAGGGTACACGACTTGAATTACAAATGGTCCTTCCCAATTGGGTTGGAGCTTAGAATGCGGCCCTCCAGGTTTGACAAAAATTCTTTTTACGACCATCTCACCGACTTTGAATTTTCTCTCAACGACTTTCTTTTGGTAAAAGCGAGCGAGTCTATTTTGATACACACGCGCATGCTCGGCAGCGGCCAGCCGCTTCTCATCCAAGAGTTCCAACTAGGCGAGGAGTGAATTACGACGATCGTCGAGGGGAAATTCCTCGTCCAATTGTACCCTGAGAGAAGGGATCAGAGTCTCGTACGGGACTACCGCTTCCATACCATAAGTAAGGGCAAATGGAGTCTGCCCGGTGGGGGTACGGATTGAAGTGCGATAGGCCCATAGGGCTTCGATAAGTTTTTCTGGCCAGTCTGAAAACTTACTAGACTCGCAGGTTTTTTTGATGATTTTGAGCAATGTTTTATTGGTGGCCTCCGCTTGGCCGTTACCTTGTGGGTAATAAGGCGATGAATGATGCAATGCAATTGCGTACCTTTTGCAGAGGTCGTATAGGTCCTGAGAAATGAACTGTGGCCCTTTGTCGGTGATGATTGTGCTTGGGACACCGAATCTGGCGAGGATGTTCTTCATGATGAACTTGCAGACTGTTGACGCTTTGATTTCCGCATAAGCTTCGGCTTCGGCCCATTTGGTGAAGTATTCCGTCGCAGTAAGGATGAAAGATTTCTGCTTGGTGAGGGAATTGGGATCACCTAGGGGACCAATGATGTCGAATGCCCACATGGAGAAAGGTCACGGGGAGGATATTGGATGAAGTGAGGAAGATGGTGAATGGATTTTATCAGCGTGAAGTAGACACTTGACACACCTACGGACATAGACAGCACAATCCTCTTCCATAGTGGGCCAATAAAAACCTTGGTGAATGATCTTCTTGGCGAGCATCTGACTATTCACGTGGCCACCGCACACACCCGAGTGCGTCTCCTCTACACATTTCCAAACTTCATCGTCACCAAGACATCTTAACAGAATACCAGTAAGGCTCCTCCTATAGAGTAGACCTCCAACCAATGTGTATTTCTGAGCCACCCTTCTTATGGCTTTCTTGTCCTCTGTGGTGGCCCCTTCAGGATAAGACTGATCTTGGCAGTATTTGACGATTTCATAGAACCATGGTTTCTCTTCATCAGCCAGTTCTTCTTCAGCCTCATCCAACATGATTTCCCTCTTCTCAATGATATCTTCCTGCAGGATCTTCCTTGCTATCATGTCTTTGATATTTACGTAGGAAGCATCATCGATTGCAGGGGCGTGAAGTTTGTAGATGGAAATGGACTCAAACCATCTTCCTAGAGGGAACCTCATGGATGATGCCAACGAGGCGAGGGCATCGGCGAGAATATTCTGATGACGAGGAACATGAACAAAGATCAGTTTGGTGAACAGTTTGGCAAAGGCAGCAGTGAGTTCTTGGTATGGCTTGAGTTTGGGATCGTGAGTGCGATATTTAGTGAGCACCTGGCGAAGGATGAGTTGACTATCACCTACAACTCGCAACTCAGTGATACGAAAAGAATGAGCGAGTTCTAGGCCAGCTAGAAGAGCTTCATATTCGGCTATATTGTTGGTAACTGGAAATTTGAGCTGGTATGCCAATGAGAATGTGAGGCCTTCAGGCGACAGGAGGGCGACGCCGATTCCTCTCCCTTGAGAATTCAGAGCTCTATCAAAATATAGCGTCCACATTGGCTCATCTGATTGGTTGACGGACATTAGTTCCTCATCTGGAAACTCTGATTGGACGGGATCGAACTTGGGAAGAGGATGGTGAGCGAGATGCTCGGCTATGGCATAGCCTTTAATCGCCTTTTGCTGGATGTAGGTGATGTCGAACTGAGAGAGAAAACTTTGCCAGCGTGCTAGTCTATCCGTAAGGACGGATTTCTCCAAAAGGAATTTGATAGGATTCATTCGAGCAATCAAGTGGACCTCATGAGCCAAGAAGTAGTGCTTCAATTTTTGCACTACCCAAACGAGAGCAGCACAGGTTTTCTCCATGACAGTGTACTTCTGCTCATAGGGATTGAGAAGTTTGGACAAGTAATAGGTTGCCCGTCCCTTGCCTTCTTCATCAGCTTGTGCGAGGACGGCTCCCACGGAGTCATCCAAGACTGAGACGTAAAGGATCAGAGGTTTTTCTGGTTTAGGTGGAATGAGAACAGGTGGACTAGCCAGATATTCCTTCAACCCTTCAAAAGCTTTCTGACATTTAGAATTCCAGTGGAATTCTACTCTTGGCTTGGTCAACTCGTAGAGAGGTCTACACCTTTGTGAATGTTGGGATACAAACCGACGAATAAACTGCAACCTCCCGATTAAACCTCGGACTTCCCTCAAATTCTTGGGAGGCGGCATATCCCTGATAGCCTTAACTTTGTCAGGATCTATCTCGATCCCTCTTTCACTCACAATGAACCCCAGCAATTTACCCGACGACACACCAAACACACACTTTTTTGGGTTCATTTTCAATTGGAACTCCCTTGACCTCTACAAGACCTTAGCCAAAACTTCTGGATGTTCCATCCTGGTCCTTGATTTCACCAACAAGTCATCCACATACACTTCCAGGTATATGTGCATCATGTCATGAAATATGGCCATCATAGCTCTTTGGTAAGTAGCTCCAGCATTCTTTAATCCGAACGACATGACCACGTAACAATATGTTCCCCAAGGGGTAGTGAATGACGTCTTTTCCTGATCCTCTTCTGCCAAACGAATTTGATTGTATCCTGAAAATCCATCCATGAATGAGAGGGTTTCGTAGCCTGCCGTGTTATCAATCAACACATCAATGTGAGGTAAGGGAAAATTATCTTTTGGACACGCGCGGTTAAGGTCCCGGAAGTCGATATAAATCCTGACTTTCCCATCTTTCTTCATGACCGGGACAATGTTCGCCACCCATTGAGGATAAAGAACGACTCTAATGAACCTGACTTTATGGAGCTTATCGACCTCTTCTTTCATTTTCAAAGCCATTTGAGGGTGGAAACGCCTTAACCTTTGTTTTACCGAGACGGACCCTGGTTTTAGGGTTAAACGGTGTTCGACCAAGGTCGAATCTAGACCCTGCATATCCTCGTAGCTCCATGCAAACGTGTCCTTATATTCCTTGAGAACTTCAATTAATGTCTTTTCTTCAGAGGGTGGTAGATTGTCACTTATGAGGATGATCCTAGGGTCTTCCTCAGTTCCCAAGTTGACTTCTTTGGTGGATTCTTCTACGGCGGTTGACAGCTCGTCGAATCTCTTTATTCCACTAGCGTATGCGCCCGCCGCATCCTCATATTCTTCACCCTCCTCTTCAGTGGGGCATTCTTCATCTGTGATCTCGTAGACTCCATACCCTTCATCAAATGCACAGTCGCCCTCACATTCTATTTCCGGTAGCTGGATGGGATTTTCTAGCAACTAGGGGATGGCAAGAAGGGCCTGACACCTGGCGGCTAAATCCAGGAGGAATCGATGAGGGATCTGCCTACCCTTGGATTTCTTCCTAGGTACTACCCTTGACCTATCATTCCTAGATTGACTGACATTATTTACAAAAGAAGAGGAAGACGAAGAGGATGGTGTAGAATGTACAGGAGAAGACCCCTTAGAGGAGGGGTAGAAAAGGTCACTCATCGGACCTTGGACGGGTGGTCCGCAAGGGGGGACGCACCCGTGGGAGATGTAGGAGGTTTTCTCAATGAAGATGTGTTGTTGGGGAGTTTAAAAATTGACGTTTTTTTTTCGTTTTCATTTTTGATGACAAAATAGTGAAAAGAAATCGGAGGAGAAAGAAAAGTGGTTATGGCTAGAGGATTGGGAGGCTCGTAGAGCAGATCGTGATTGAAAGCCTGGCGCGGGTTGAGAAGCCCGCGTAGGTATGTAAGCAGAGAAGGGGACCTGGGAAGATCATCAGACAACCGTCTGGCCCAGGAAGAAGATATCAACAAAGGCTGAGATGAGTGAATGGAGAAGATGGCGGCTAATGAGCCGTCGACGGCAATGTTGATGACGGATGAAGATCCGTCGGTGATAGAGTCCTTCTGGCGAAGACGAGGATAGTTTGGAACCTTAGCAACAGTGGTGATATTCTCTGGTATTCCGGAGATCAATGGCGGTCCTTCAAGCTGTGGAGACGAGAACATCCTTTCCAGTGCAACGGAAATGTCCCGTACGTCGAACCATTTGTCCCACTCGCATTCCGGATCTTTGATCTTGCCTCTTTTGGTGATCCTCGGACATCTTTCAGCCGAATATACAGCATGTGAACCCCCATATGCTTCTCGCGGGTAATCTCCCATCTGAACAACGGGCCCTCTGTTGAAGTGGTTTGATAGAGTCCATGCGAGGGGCTTCCAATCCGCCTTGAACGATCCTTTGAAGCCTAGGCCAAACCTGCGGTTCGGCCTAATTTCCTTTGGCGGTTTGAGCCTACCCTGTAACTGTACGCCCAGACCTTTACCCTATTGGTAGCCGATGTTCCTCATAATCTCCCAACCTTTAGAGTGAAAAGGGAGATATGGCATGGTTGGCTTGACCGGCTTCTTTGGTGCTAGTGGAATGTGAGATAGATCACGCACGTCCAGCAATGACAATATGGGCCGATGAGACGGCCAAACAGATGGCAGAGAGGTGTTGATAGCATCCACTGTGTGAAGTACAGGTGTACTGACCACTTTAATAATCCTCCCATTGTAAGGAAACTTCAGGCACTGATGGTTGGTGGAAGGCACAGCATCCATAGCTTCAATGTAGGGGCGACCCAGTATGGCCTTGAATGTGGGGTCCATGTCGAGGACATGGAATTCCGTGGGGACTGATATAGGGCCTAGCTCTGCCCTCAGAATAATCATCCCTTGCGGCGGCCTTTTGCTATTGTCATAGGCCGTGACTGTGATCGAGGACGGTCTTATTTGTTCCTCATCGACCCCACACAACTGAAGGGTGTCCATGGAAATCACATTTATGGACGCACCCGTGTCTACAAGGCACGGGTTTATGGATACCCCATTAATTTTTATTGAAATGCACAGTGCATATTTTCGAGCTTCCTTAGGAGCGAGCTCATAGTTGTGGAATATGATGGCCGGTTGTGTGTCTGTTGGGGTCAGGACGGTCGAAATCTTCTCCACGGGGAGGTCTTCATTAACCATGACTTTTTGAAGATATTCCATCAAGGCCGCCTGGTGGGATGTGGATCTTTGAAGTAGCTCCAGGATGGAGATCCGAGCAGGCGTCTTGTCCAAGTGTTTCAATAGATCATACTGTGTTCCAGGGATAGCTCTTTCTGGTTGTTCTCCATCATCCTTCTCTGGCTGAGATTGCTCAGGATTCTGACTGTTGTGGGAGAAAACCCTTTGAAAAATCCTTCCACTCCGGAGCACCATTGCCTGCGGCTTTTGTACCTCTGTGGGGGTAGCAGTGGGTTTTAACAGTGATTTGAGGGGGAGTGGTGGAGGAATGGTTGATGAAGCAGGGGTGATGACGGGAGCACGGATTCTGATGAGGGGTTTGTTAGGTGGAGGCATGGTGGAGGTAGAGGGGATATCACACGAATTATGGAGGATAAGGGGTCTGGAAGGTGGAGGTGGAGACGAAGTAGAAGTGGGTAGGGCTTGAAGCAGGCAATGATTTTGAGGTGGGTGATGGGTAATGAGTGGTTTTGAAGGCATTAGTGGTGATATGGTGGAGAAAGATGGGGTTATGTATGGTTGACGGATGATAAGGGGTTTAGAAGGCGTAGGGGTAAATGTGGTAGAGGTGGATGGTAAAGTGGGGGAGTGAGAGAAGATGAGAGGGTGTGAAGGCGTAGTGGAGAGTGTCGGTTGATAGGAGATCGGGGTGCGGATGAGAGGGCGTAATGGTAGTGGAAATGGTGAAGGCGATACTGACGCGGGTTGATGAGAGAGAGGTGCTACCCGGGCAAGGCAAGGGTGTTGCGTGATGATAGGATTGGCGGTAGAAAGAATGGAGGTACTTTCCGGGTGCCACATCTGCTCTCTCCCGACTTCCGGGAAGGAGGAGATGGGGTTAACCTGATGATTGGGCTGTTGGTGCTCCGGTAATGGATTCTGGATTATGCCCATGTTGGGTTGTTATTGTGGGGCCTGCTGAGGCTGTTGTTGTTGTTGTGGTTGCTGCTGCTGCTGTTGTAACTGCTGCTGTGGCCTATGAGGAGGTCTCCTAGCCTTGAGAGCGGCGACGTATTGTCTCATTTCATCCCAATCTATTTGATGTTCATCATTCATATCGTGGATGTAATCTTTGAAATGGAAATAGTAATCTACTGTGTGTCCTGGCTGCCTGTGGTAGACGCAGTAGTTGGAGGTATCAACATTCGGGGGCCACACGGGCCTTTCCCTAGGTAGCACAAGTATGTTTGAGGCCTTGAGGGCGTTGAAAATATCCGCCAGAGTTTCTGGCAACGGTGGATAGTCGGCTCTCTTGGGACCGATCGGCCTCCTTTGTTGCTGTTGGGGACCATAATTCCCCGGGGGTGGAACTTGGTTGTATTGAAGTGGTGGTTGTTGTTGCTGAGGTTGTGGTTGTTGTTGCTGGGGTTGACGTAATGGAGGCATATTATCCTGGGGTGGATTATTTTGGGGTGGAGGACGAAGAGGGAAAGGACCTGGTTGGAGGGGAAGTCAGGGCATTTGTGGAGGCCTTGGGTTGACTGCATAGTTGGCATTGTTGACCGCACCCACTTGCTCATTTGTCACGACCCCTTATGTGGCTCCACCCGGGACACCAGCGCATGTCTTTCTGACCACTTTGGGCTTCGGCGACTCAAACATGTTCATAATGGGGGAGTCTTTTAACTGGGTTTGGATGTACCGGGCCCTTTCATAGAGTTCCTCCATTATAGTAAGTTTATTCATGGCCAGGACGTGTCTGAACTGTGGGGTTGCATTAGACACAATCATCTTTACTTGTTCGGGCTCGGAGAGGGTATCCCTTATTCTTTCCGCCAGAGATCTCCATCTATCAGCATAGCTGACAAAATCCTCGTCGGGCCTCATCTTTTCGGCCACTAGGTCGGTAATGGAGAGTGAGGGACCGACCCTATCCCTATATTTCTGCAAGAACCTTCTCTGGACTATTTCAAAATTCTCGGCCTCGCGGGGCTCCAAAGAATAGAACCACTCAAGCGCTGGACCATCCAATGATCTCTGAAAGAGGTATGCCAGGGACCTCTGATCGTTTTGCCAATAGGAGGACTCATACATGAAATCCTTGAGGTGAATGAAGGGGTTGCCGGTACCACTGTATCTGCGGTACGTGGGCATTTCGGAGGGAGGAAGATGAATGACGGGAAGGATTGGCAAAGCAACCTCTGGGGTGGCTTTCACGTCCACCATTCTTCTCAGATTTTGAAACTGTTCGTCCATGCGATTGAACCTATTGAGGAGCGATTGGGCGAGCTCCTCTGGAGGTGAAGGTTGTACTTGCCACTAGGGGAAAAACTGTCTCCCGGAGACTTGAGGGGGGAATCCCGAATGAGAGGGAGCTGTCGGACCGCCGACAGTTGGCCCTGGCTGAAGCGGTATGTGGGGAACAACGGGAGTTTGAGATTGTGACGGAAACTGGAATGAGGGTGGTTGTTGGCTCGCTTGTCCTTGAAGCGAGGGAGACTGGATGGCTTGCGCCAATGAAGGAGATGGAATGGCCTGCACGGACTCTTGGAGAGGTGCGATGGCCGGAGTTGATTCCTGGGGCGTGCACTACCAGAAAAAGCGGGATTTCAGACGGAAATTTCAGACGAAAATTTCCGTCTGAAATTTGTGACGGATTTTTTTCCGTCGGAAATCCCGTCTGAAATTTGCCATTACACACCGAATTTCAGACGGAAATTGTGACGGAAAATATTCCGTCACAAATTTCAGACGGAATTTGGGACGGAAAATTTAATCTGTCAGAAATTTATGACCAAGAATTTGTGACGGCCACATTTGTGACGGATCCGTCTGACAATCCGTCACAAATGTGTCTTCTCACGGATTTTCAGACGGAAATTAATCCGTCAAAAAATGTTTGTGCCCCCAATCCGTCGCAAAGGCACATTTGCGACGGATTGGGGGCGCAAAAATTTTGTGACGGATTAATTTCCATCTGAAAATCCGTGAGAAGACACATTTGTGATGGATTGTCAGACGGATCCGTCACAAATGTGGCCGTCACAAATTCTTGGTCATAAATTTCTGACAGATTAAGTTTTTCGTCCCAAATTCCGTCTGAAATTTGTGACGGAATATTTTCCGTCACAATTTTCGTCTGAAATTCGGTGTGTAATTGCAAATTTCCGACGGGATTTCCGACGGAAAAAAATCCGTCACAAATTTCAGACGGAAATTTCCGTCTGAAATTTTCAGACTGAAATTTCCGTCTGAAAATTTCGTCTGAAATCCCACTTTTTCTGGTAGTGGTGGGGGAAACAGATTTCCCCTTCAGAATGGCCTGGAAGGCCTGGAGCTGTTCAGAGGTAAGTTCCGTGTTGGCGAGGATGCCCAGTAAGGAAGAGATATCCTGTGGTGGGGATGTGTCCCCGGCAATAACCTGCACCTCATGCGAGGGCTCATGAGAAGGACCCGAGTCCATAGCATAGACTCGCGGGTCGGCTGACAAACCACGACTAGGGTGGTTCTCCTCAAAAGACTCGTGAGCCATGCTCACAGTTTTCCCAGAACGCAAAAACATACACTGGCAAGCAGGTAGCAGAGATTATCAAACAAGTGGATGCCTTTTACGCCCTTTATTTGTGTTTTGATTTTGATGATTTTTTTGAGTTTTTAGCGAGATCCGAAGTTCACACAAAATAGGGACCCTAGTTTATTTTTTGTTTCACCGCCGTGTCAGCTAGGGTCTCTCGTCTCACCACGAATGGGATGACTAACTCCGGGGAACTTCAATGGTACAACCAGCCCAGTGAACGAAGAGGAGATTCTTCGATGTCGGGGACTTACGGAGGTCCCAGTGGAGGAGATTCTAGTCCGTTGAGAGGAATTCTCAAACGGAGAGTCCTTCCTTCACTGGGAAAGGGTGATCCTTAGAAAAAATGAAAAAGGATATAAAAAGAGGGATGGATGTATGCAATGGAATGCTGACAGAGATATAGAGTAAGAAAATAACAGAAATGACAAACATATAATGAACACCCAACCAATCACAACTGACAGTGCTGCCGTGAGCACAACGGGGGCGCGCGAGGGCGCCAAGGTGGAGAGGCACGGACGGTTCCGAACTTGCAAGGGTAGCCAAAAGGAAGCAGTAGACGTCCCACCGTGATCACCAATCTGTGAGCGACGTCACGCGGTTCGAGGAGCGAAGAGGATGCGGAGCGCGCGGGCTCCTCTTCTTTACTACAACACAGAAATAAGAGAAAAGAGAAGGGGCCACCACGGGAGATTGCTCCGGCGGGGCGAGCGGGACACATGTAATATAGCAAGATATGGGGGTTAAACGGTCATAGCGGGAAGTGACTCGCCGCGGCCTCGGGGGGACGGGAATGGTGCAGAAATCAAATAGCAAGAATTGAAACGGCCATTGGGGAAGTGACTCACCGCGGCCTCGAGAATATGAGCAGATAAGAATATAACCGAATATAAGGAGAATATAAAGAACGGGAATTTAAACGGCCATTGGGGAAGTGACTCGCCGCGGCCTCGAGAATATGAGCAGATAAGAATATAACAGAATATAAAGAGAATATAAGAACGGGAATTTAAACGGCCATATGGGAAGTGACTCGCCGTAGCCTCAAGAATATGAGCAGATAAGAATATAACAGAATATAAAGAGAATATAAGAACGGGAATTTAAACGGCCATTGGGGAAGTGACTCACAGCGGCCTCGAGAATATGAATAGATAAGAATATAACAAAATATAAAGAGAATATAAGAACGGGAATTTAAACGGCCATTGGGGAGGTGACTCGCCGCGGCCTCGAGAACATGATGTGATCGCTAGGGGCTAAAAGACCCCAAAATAAAGAAAGTGATCGCGCCTACCTCAAGAGCGGGAGATGGCGGGTTGCTTCTTCCTCCCCCTTCGGCCGGCCGATGGAGAGGGCTTTTCTTAGGTACCCTTGCAAAACAACGACAAACAAGTAACGAGTGGATTAGAAAGATGAAGGTGTAGTATTCAAATCCTTGCGATAAAAATAACGAAATGATGGCAAGACACACACCTGGTTGGTGTTATCTTTTAAATCTCTCTCGGATACGAGTAGGAGGAAAATACTTATGATGAATGGCGATTATGCCGACGTAGGAATAGAAAAAAGACTCCCTTATAAGGGGGATGGAGGATGCGATATGATGAATGCAAGATAACTATGAAAGAAAAGGAGAGAGTGGCTTATTGGATGGCCGATAGTGAGATCCGGCGGAGCTTCGGTAGCGTAGGGACGACGTGGAAGTACGGTGGACGAGGATAGCCTTCCTCCTGTGAGCGCGGGCACCCGAGAAGCCGGCAGAACCTCCACCTACAAAAGACCCCACGGGTTAGAAATGACTCCGGTAGCCTCTGGGCTCCGGCAGCCTATCGGATCTCTTAGAAGCTCCTCCAGAACTGAGGGGGTGGGCCTCTATTTATAGGGCTCCGGAGGGTGGAGGCGTCCAAGACCCTGGACACCTCCATCAGGGTAAAAATAATACTTTATTCTATTTTTATTCATTTTTTCTGAATATTTTCATGGAGGCGTCCAGGGTCCCGGACGCCTCCATAAGTCCCACCAAACTCCACCAAAAGTCGCACGCGGTTTAACACAACGCGTGGTTTTGGAGCGACGACCCGTGATTTGAAAATGGCGCGTCCAGCCGGCTGGACGTCTCCATAATTTGGATTCTTTCACACACGACAAACCGTCGATCGGTAGGCGGGCCCCCGTGAGTGAGTTGATGGAGGCGTCCAGGGGCCTGGACGCCTCCAAGAAAATATATTTTTATTTTTTTGTTTTGTTTTTTTATGCCAACTGGCATTTTATATTTTATATTTTTGTTTTCATTGAGGCGTCCAGGGGCCTGGACGCCTCCATTAATATATATATTTTTTCATTTTTTTGGGTTTAAAAAATAAATAAAAATAATGGGGGCATCCAGGATCCTGGACGCCCCCATGAAGACCCGCCTGGGTCCTCAGACAAGGCGTTGGCAGCCGCCCAGTAAACACCCTTCCTGGTTTCGGAACCTTCCAATGCGTCTGACTGGTGTTGATGCCGTCCGAATGCTGCGACGAGACGATTCCGGATGCCGAGAAAGGTAGAAGAAGACCCAAGAAAAGGAAGCACTCAAGTGATTCAAAATGCGAAAGCCGTCGCGGGGCGTCGTATAGTAATATGAGACTTTCTTAGGAGATGTCAGGAATGACGTGTCTACAGCGCTCTCATTTATGGATGTATATTCTGGTTATAATTAAATCCGTCTTGCTCCCGAGGACCAAGAGAAGACCTCTTTCACCACGCCCTGGGGCACGTACTGCTATGTCGTTATGCCATTTGGATTGAAGAATGCATGTGTCACGTATCAGCGGGCAATGATGGCCATCTTCCATGACATGATGCACGTGTATATAGAGGCCTACGTGGATGATATCCTGGTGAAGTCGAGGTCCAAGGAAGAACACCCCGCCATTTTAGCCAAGGTGTTACAAAGGGCTAGGGAGTACAAATTAAAAATGAATCCAAAGAAATGCGTGTTCGGAGTTGCATCAGGGAAATTGCTTGGGTTCATAGTTAGCAAATGGGGGATTCAGATTGATCCGAATAAGGTAAAGGCCGTAATGGACATGCCCCCGCCAAAGAACATCACCGAGCTCAGAGGTCTGATTGGGTGCTTGCAATTCATTAGAAGATTTATATCTCAACATTCGCAAAGATGCTGCCCATTCTATGAATTGTTGAAGGCGGGAGCTAAGTTTGAATGGAATGAACAATGTCAGAAGGCCTATGAGGATCTTAAGGTTTATCTATCTAATCTCCTGATTCTTCAACCACCCGTCCCTGGGAAACCCCTGATCTTGTACATTTCTGTTATTGAGGACTCCCTAGGAGCTGTCCTGGCTCAAGTGGATGATGAAGGAAGGGAAAGGGCAGCATACTACCTCTCTAGATTGTTCAATTCTGCTGAATCTAGGTATACTACCATGGAGAAAACCTGCGCAGCATTAGTATGGGTAGCTCAGAAGCTTAAACACTATTTCCTTGCCCATTAAGTTAGGCTAATCTCTAGAATGGACCCAATCCGCTACCTCTTAGAAAAACATGTCCTTTCTAGCAGATTAGCTCGCTGGCATAGCTTCCTTTCCCAATTTGATATCATCTTTGTTATCCAGAAAGTGATCAAGGGATACGCAATTGTTGAACATCTTGCTCATTCTCCTATCCCTCGCACTGATTCAATCCAAGATGAGTTTCCTGATGAACACTTGGCTGTACTTACTCACCTTCCCTTTTGGTCTCTTCATTTCGATGGTGCTCTCAATTCTCAGGGCCGTGGAATCGGCGCCATTCTCCTCACTCCGGAAGGAGTAACCATCCCCATCGCTTATCAGCTCTCTTTTCCTGCCACAAATAACATAGACGAGTATGAGGCTCTCCTAGCCGGTCTGAAGCACGCCTACCTCATGGGCGCGCGACACCTAAACATCATAGGAGACTCTCAATTGGTGTTGCGTCAAGTTCTTTCCACTTACCGCATCCGTGACCCCAAACTCAAGCCCTATCAAGATTTGGTCACACTCTTGGCTAGGCAGTTCTGGAAACTCATTTACATTCATACTCCCCGTTCTCAGAACATTCTGGCCGATGCACTTGCATCGCTTGCTTCTTCTCTTTCATTCCCCCTCAGTCGTGCCACTGAGACCATTGTGGTCCAGCGGTTAGACGCTCCCTCCCTTCAGGTTCCCTGGTTTAACAACCTTAGGAAGTATGTAGAGAGGAAAGTTGATAAGAAAGATTTAAAGGAAGTATCATTGTAGCGACCCGGATTCCGGATACCTGGTGTACCCGGTATAAATACCGAATACACGTGATACCACATGGGACCCACGAGGCCTCCCAAGCGCGGGAAAGCGCCGAAGGGAAAAAGGAGTGTGTGGAATACATTGAAGCCAGCAGATATAACAGTAAGCAATTAAATTTCATTACAATGGATTGCTAAAGTAGCAGAAATAAAATTACTTTTTCATTAATAATTCAAATGTTTACAATTACACCCGAGTCCAGTCCAAAGGAAAGACAACCAGTCTAGCACAATACAGTCTGACAGAAAAGAACGTACACAGAAGTCGGGGGAAGCCCGACGCAGGTACAGCTGGCAGCTACAGCAAACGCGCTCCACCAGGAACAGTAGAGACAGACAGCGAAACCCACTTGAAAAGCAGGGGTGAGTCTCAACAGAAACTCAGTAGGGGTCACGCGGATCCCCACTGGAAAACGCACAGAGCAACAGAAGCAACTACGGAAACAGCAAGTGCAGCAAAGCAGGAAAGGCTACACTAAAAAGCTGTAAACAGACAGGGCACAGCAGGATTAGGGAACAGGCTAAGAGCAAGGGGAGCTCAACAACAAAGAAGAGCGAGGCCGTAAAACACGGGACGACGGCCACCGAGGAGAACTCGACACCCTAAGCTACTCCAAACGGCAACAGACGGTCGACCCCAAACTCACACAGTAGGGTAACCCAGTCTGACAGCCAAAGCAAAGGCGAAGGCAGACGCCGACACCAAAAACACAGACAAAACACGACAGGAGACGTCGTGCACGTAGCCCCACGCATGATGAGAATGTCATGCCAACGACGGAACACTGACCTCGAGTACGGCCACGAGAGGGCAACTCGTGAAGGTCACAGCGCACAAGAAAAATGCGAGAGTCACAGCACCGAGTGACAGGAGCACCCTCCTCCCAGAAGAACAGCCAGATGCGTCCACTGATGACTTACACTGCGCCACAAGTGTCATGTCTCTCAAGGACAAGACACACCAAAAACCAGGTCCGAGGAATAACAGTTCCAAGGAAACATGGTACCACAGCACAGGACTGCATCACCAACTGAGAGTGACTAGTCAGGGCCACGCCCGTCGGCGCAAGTCCCCAGTCCCTGACCATGTGTGCACACACCGACCTCTACCTAGGTCAGGCCTCTAGCTAGTATTCCCCTCGGTAGGACGCTACCGTTGGCCGGGGCCTACGGAACTAGCTTAAAAACCGTACGTACCAAACGCAATAGGAAAACCCCTCCACCACTCCCGGTGGGTCGGCAAAAGCCTAAGGCAACAACTAAGGGAGGCTCACAAGGCACGAACTCCGAAACACGGGTGCTAAAGCACAGACAGTCTAAGAAAAGCCCTGTCTCGTGCACCACAAAGCACCCGGCAGTCAAACAACTGCCAACAGACTCAGGACTAGGCAACTGGACCTACAATGCAACGATCCTTGAGTCGAACGACTCAAAGGCAAGATCGTCACAGACAGCAGGACAAGCCGCCAATCGGTCTAATCCTAAGTCAGAAGAAATCACGCTCCGCAGAAAACAATACACGGAGACCTGAGGGAAACACTAAGAACCCTCAGACATGCCTGGACATGCAAATCGAGGTAGAACAACACCTCGAAGCATCCAGAAGCAGTGTCTCGAGTCGGACACAACCACCGAGACACACAAGGTCGCCTGTCAACCCCTGGGTCACACCGGGTTGACCGGAACCAGACCAAACACAAACGAAAGTCACACGTCAACCACTGGGTCACACCGGGTTGACCTGAACCCAACACAATGCTTGAACAGTAGGAAAGAGAGTCCCACCTCAAGCAAAAAGACTCCTGGTCGCCTCATAACGTAGTCTTAGCCCTCATAGGATGTCGGGAGACATCCACGGGACAACGGGTAGACCACAAGGACAAACCAAGATAAGCAGAAACCGAAATCAAGGAAAACGGAGCACAAGGCATGTAACGCACCACCCCTAGACCGCTACTAGCATGTGACGGTCTAGACCACAGCCGTTACACACCAAACGACGGTCGGACGACAAGCCGTCACTCACACCGCCCTAACTAAGCTATTAACACACGAAGAAAGTAACGGCCGGCACCGAGCGGGTTACATCAATGTGACGCATGGGCCTAAGCGCGTTACAAACTAACGACGCATGGGAGCCAACGCGTTATTCACAACGTGCACAGCCACCCACAACCAAAGCGAAGTAACGCGCAACGCCAGGCGCGTTACAAACAAACAACGCGGCAAGGGAGACGCGTCACAATCAAACGACGCACGGGGGCAGGCTCGTTATTCTCAACGGCACAGCCACCCTCAACCCAGCATAAAACAACGAACGACGGCTGGAGCCAGGCGTGTTATAACACAACGACGCAAGGGGGTATATCCGTTATATCCAACGGGCACAGCCACCCAAGCTAGGCCCAACAGAATGTAACGGCTAGGGGCAGGTGCGTTACACTCAAACAATGCACGGGGGCACGACCGCTGGAGGCACCGCCTCAACAGGTCAAACGTCGGTCAAACAGCAAGTAACGGCCAGGACCAGGCGCGTCACTTTCCTCTAACGCGCTGGGTCAAGCGCGTTAGATCAACCGACTCAACCCCAAAACAAAACGACAAAGAGGAAGTAACGCGCTAGCCTAGGCGCGTTACAAGGAAGCGACGCGCCATCCTAGGGCCGTCACTTACCCAGAAGCCAGCAAATTCAAAAACGCCTAAACAAATGGCGGTCTATCGTAGGGCCGTCAGAGCCAAATAACGGCCACTGAAACGACCGCTACATCGGTCACGGCGGGAAAACAGAGGAACAGCCGAATCGGCCCATTCCACGCCCCATTCACGCCGAAACGCAGGGGATACAAACCCAAACGACAAATAACAACATCAGGGGACTCCAAACCCCACATGCAAGCTCAAAAACCAAGATCCGGGCGATTTAGACAAATCGACCCTAAGTGGGTCACCGAGGTTCCCGGGCTTCTACCGGCCTCGAATGAACACCAAATCACACGAAATCAACGTGGATGGGATCCTAACATCCCAGCGGTCAGTTAGAAACTAACTATGCCGCAAATGGTCACCGTTTACCGGCCGACCCTAAAAACCACGAAAATCACGGTTTAGGCAAAATAAGCCCAAACTCGACCGCTTCCTAGCCGAACGCCGTGCAATGGCAGGGAAAACGGAGAGGACGAAGTAAGGATCAGTCACCCTACCTCCACCGAAGAAACAGTGCCCCGAAGGGACTAAACCACGCCGAAATCCACTCGCGAACCGATTTCACTGGCTTTGAATCCACCGTTCGGGATCACGCTAGAATCGATCCGATCCTTGCCCCATCGCGCACCCAGCCAGCTCCACAGCCTCGCCAACCCGCCCACGATCGCTCCGTCTGTAGCCGGGGCCAAAGAGGGGGAAGAACGAGAGGGAACGGGAGAGAGAGAGTGGGATCGCGAGAGTGAGGAGAGAGAGAGAGAAAAAGGAAATAAAAAGAAAAGAAATTAGGAAATTTTCCTAATTTCTGAAAATTCTGAAAATGCGCCGAAAATGCACAAATTCATAAAAATACGCAAAAATAGCTGAAACGACCGGCTCGAAGAGTACATCGTCGCTGTAGCATCCACGAGTTCGAGAATTGACAAACAAACTCACCGTAGGGTTCCGTAACTAGTACGAGAGAAAAACCCACATGGCTCGTCAAACTCAACTCGGAAGCCACAAAAGCGAACTGAAACTCAACGAAACCAATCCGAAACAGATCCGAAAGATCCAGCAAGACCTGCAAAGGATCCAGCAAAGATCCACCAAGGATCCAGGGCATTACATCCTCCCCTCCTTTAAGAAATTTCGCCCTCGAAATTAAGGACTAACAAAGGAGAAGCAAGGGAGAACAACCCAGCAGCACAAATCTCGAAAAACACAGCTCAGAGGAACATTGTCAGATCACAATTACAGGTACACACTCTAGCTTCCAAGACAGCAAGTCCACAGCATGAGTATGGCACCAAAGTGAACACATCTGACACCTCCGAAGCAATGGCAACGTCGCTTACGTCTCACCAGATAAGAGACACGACTGCCACAACAACCGAGAATCAACACCGAAAAACACAATAACAGCACGGCAAGCAGCAGCTTACACCAGGAGACAAAGTCCTTACAGCTGACAGCTCGCAACGTCATCGGCTCGAGTGCCAAAGGCGACAGGGAACACCTGGCACACAGAACGCCAACGACCACAACACCACTGGACCACAGGCACAATCAAGTCAGTCCTCACTCAGATATCACATCTGATTAAGTCGCAAGCTAACTCTACCCAAGAGAAAGGGAGTACAGCAAGCTAACTGACAACACGATGGTCCAAGACAAGAACACAAAATCATAAAGAAACAGCGCCAAAACAACAACACAACGGCAACACCTGCAGGATTCCGGCTCCACACAACACGCAGGGCCAAGGAACACCACTGCAAGCAGGGTCACATCAAGGCACAGAACAGCTGAACACACGACCACACGGGACAGGTCACGCATCAGACTGCTCACCAAGAGAAGACCCACAACAACGAGAAACGACAATCTCGGGGAACGCATCTCAAGGACTACGAACACGCCTCGAGAGCACAACACCCAAGAAAAGAAATGCAGAGTAGAGGGTACTCAATCAGCAGGAATGCCGACAAATTCCCCAATACTCGCAAAATGCCAATGCCAACACCAAAAAAACCACAAACAATGGCACGGCAACATACAAAGTCAAGGCACGAGAAGCCAAGACGAAGTCACACCGAGAAAGACAAACCTCTCGACAAATGGGTAGCCAACCCACACACTTCCGCTGCACCCTCAACAATGCGCACAGGCAATAGAACAACATCGGTAGTCGCATCTCGGCACACACCAGGCGTCATCGCAATCAACAAAGATCGCAATTAACACGCCACGAGCACCGATCTCGCGAACAACCGATCACAAGGAGCCTAAGTGCAACAAAGGAAGAGCACCAGCTTCAGCACAAAACACGCGGAAAGAGCCAATCTCAGTTTACCTTTACGTCCTGGAACAACAAATGAGCCTTCATAACACATCGGCCGTTGGACACGGCACGACAAATACGATACACGACAGCTCTTAACACCATTACGGAGTCCAAAGCCAAGCAACCGTACAATAAGAAACAGATCAGGCTCAAAACAAAGCTGTCCACACTTAAGCAGACGCAGGACAAAGGCATCACTAAGACAGCAATTCCAAGGCTAACCTCGAAAAAGCTTCACCAAAGAGGGATGAGAAGCAACGAGCTCGACAACAACAGCTCACCAGGAAGGGAAAAACCTAGGCTCGCCCGAGCAACTTCTCTAACACGGAATCTAATCGAACACTTCAACAAAAGCAAAACACATCAGGAGCTACAATGACTCAAGCTGGGACAACCAAAGCAACGTAAGAACGTGCATGGCCATCACACCAACGCTGAAAGTCATAAGCCACCTGAGTAAAACACATAAACATCTCGAGCAATGCACTGTAGGTTCACGCCAACCGACAACCATTGCCAAGTGCAACACGATCGAGACAAACTTCAAAACCGAACGAAGCACCTCGTCACACCCAGACGAGAGCAAAACCATCGCGTACAGTGCCAACAAAGCATGCACAAGACCACACATAGTAAACAACGCGATAAACATCGCAACACCTACGCCAGCAAGAGACTGTACTGGACCTTACGGACTCTGGTAACTGTATATCTGGATTTCCATGTATCTCACACGATAATGATCTGATAGCTCAGAAAGGAACTCCGAACATCTCAGAACACTGCTCTGATACCAACTGTAGCGACCCGGATTCCGGATACCCGGTGTACCCGGTATAAATACCGAATACACGTGATACCACATGGGACCCGCGAGGCCTCCCAAGCGCGGGAAAGCGCCGAAGGGAAAAAGGAGTGTGTGGAATACATTGAAGCCAGCAGATATAACAGTAAGAAATTAAATTTCATTACACTAGATTGCTAAAGTAGCAGAAATAAAATTACTTTTTCATTAATAATTCAAATGTTTACAATTATACACCCGAGTCCAGTCCAAAGGAAAGACAACCAGTCTAGCACAGTACAGTCTGACAGAAAAGAACGTACACAGAAGTCGGGGGAAGCCCGGTGCAGGTACAGCTGGCAGCTACAGCAAACGTGCTCCACCAGGAACAGCAGAGGCAGACGGCGAAACCCACCTGAAAAGCAGGGGTGAGTCTCAACAGAAACTCAGTAGGGGTCACGCGGATCCCCACTGGAAAACGCACCGAGCAACGGAAGCAACTACGGAAATAGCAAGTGCAGCAAAGCAGGAAAGGCTACACTAAAAAGCTGTAAACAGACAAGGCACAGCAGGAGTAGGGAACAGGCTAAGAGCAAGGGGAGCTCAACAACAAAGAAGAGCGAGGCCGTAAAACACGGGACGACGGCCACCGAGGAGAACTCGGCACCCTAAGCTACTCCAAACGGCAACAGACGGTCGACTCTAAACTCACACAGTAGGGTAACCCAGTCCGACAGCCAAAGCAAAGGCGAAGGCAGACGCCGACGCCAAAAACACAGACAAAACACGATAGGAGACGTCGTGCACGTAGCCCCACGCATGACGAGAATGTCATGCCAACGACGGAACACTGACCTCGAGTACGGCCACGAGAGGGCAACTCGCGAAGGTCACAGCGTACAAGAAAAATGCGAGAGTCACAGCACCGAGTGACAGGAGCACCCTCCTCCCAGAAGAACAGCCAGATGCGTCCACTGACGACTTACACTGCGCCACAAGTGTCATGTCTCTCAAGGACAAGACACACCAAAAACCAGGTCCGAGGAACAACAGTTCCAAGGAAACATGGTACCACAGCACAGGACTGCAGCACCAACTGCGAGTGACTAGTCAGGGCCACGCCCGTCGGCGCAAGTCCCCAGTCCCTGACCATGTGTGCACACACCGACCTCTACCTAGGTCAGGCCTCTAGCTAGTATTCCCCTCGGTAGGACGCTACCGTTGGCCGGGGCCTACGGAACTAGCTTAAAAACCGTACGTACCAAACGCAACAGGAAAACCCCTCCACCACTCCCGGTGGGTCAGCAAAAGCCTAGGGCTACAACTAGGGGAGGCTCACAAGGCACGAACTCCGAAACACAGGGTGCTAAAGCACAGACAGTCTAAGAAAAGCCCTGTCTCGTGCACCACAAAGCACCCGGCAGTCAAACAACTGCCAACAGACTCAGGACTAGGCAACTGGACCTACAATGCAACGATCCTTATGTCGAACGACTCAAAGGCAAGATCATCACAAACAGCGGGACAAGCCGCCAATCGGTCTAATCCTAAGTCAGAAGAAACCACGCTCCGCAGAAAACAATACACGGAGACCTGAGGGAAACACTAAGAACCCTCAGACATGCCTGGACACGCAAATCGAGGTAGAACAACACCTCGAAGCATCCAGAAGCAGTGTCTCGAGTCGGACACAACCACCGAGACACACAAGGTCGCCTGTCAACCCCTGGGTCACACCGGGTTGACCGGAACCAGACCAAACACAAACGAAAGTCACACGTCAACCACTGGGTCACACCGGGTTGACCTGAACCCAACACAATGCTTGAACAGTAGGAAAGAGAGTCCCACCTCAAGCAAAAAGACTCCTGGTCGCCTCATAACGTAGTCTTAGCCCTCATAGGATGTCGGGAGACATCCACGGGACAACGGGTAGACCACAAGGACAAACCAAGATAAGCAGAAACCGAAATCACGGAAAACAGAGCACAAGGCATGTAACGCACCACCCCTAGATCGCTACCAGCATGTGACGGTCTAGACCACGGCCGTTAAACACCAAACGACGGTCGGACGACAAGCCGTCACTCACACCGCCCTAACTAAGCTATTAACACACGAAGAAAGTAACGGCCGGCACCGAGCGCGTTACATCAATGTGACGCACGGGCCTAAGCGCGTTACAAACTAACGACGCATGGGAGCCAACGCGTTATTCACAACGTGCACAGCCACCCACAACCAAAGCGAAGTAACGCGCAACGCCAGGCGCGTTACAAACAAACAACGCGGCAAGGGAGACGCGTCACAATCAAACGACGCACGGGGGCAGGCTCGTTATTCTCAACGGCACAGCCACCCTCAACCCAGCATAAAACAACGAACGACGGTCGGAGCTAGGCGCGTTATAACACAACGACGTAAGGGGGTATATCCGTTATATCCAACGGGCACAGCCACCCAAGCTCGGCCCAACCGAATGTAACGGCCAGGGGCAGGCGCGTTACACTCAAACAACGCACGGGGGCACGACCGCTGGAGGCACCGCCTCAACAGGTCAAACGTCGGTCAAACAGCAAGTAACGGACAGAACCAGGCGTGTCACTTTCCTCTAACGCGCTGGGTCAAGCGCGTTAGATCAACCGACCCAACCCCAAAACAAAACGACAAAGAGGAAGTAACGCGCTAGCCTAGGCGCGTTACAAGGAAGCGACGTGCCATCCTAGGGCCGTCACTTACCCAGAAGCCAGCAAATTCGAAAAAGCCTAAACAAATGGCGGTCTATCATAGGGCCGTCAGAGCCAAATAACGGCCGCTGAAACGACCGCTACATCGGTCACGGCGGGAAAACAGAGGAACGGCCGAATCGGCCCGTTCCACGCCCCATTCACGCCGAAACGCAGGGGATACAAACCCAAACGACAAATAACAACATCAGGGGACTCCAAACCCCACATGCAAGCTCAAAAATGCAAGATCCGGGTGATTTAGACAAATCGACCCTAAGTGGGTCACCGAGGTTCCCGGGCTTCTACCGGCCTCGAATGAACACCAAATCACACGAAATCAACGTGGATGGGATCCTAACATCCCAGCGGTCAGTTAGAAACTAACTATGCCGCAAATGGTCGCCGTTTACCGGCCGACCCTAAAAATCACGAAAATCACGGTTAAGGCAAAACAAGCCCAAACTCGACCGTTTCCTAGCCGAACGCCGTGCAATGGCAGGGAAAACGGAGAGGACGAAGTAAGGATCAGTCACCCTACCTCCACCGAAGAAACAGTGCCCCAAAGGGACTAAACCACGCCGAAATACACTCGCGAACCGATTTCACCGGCTTTGAATCCACCGTTCGGGATCGCGCCAGATTCGATCCGATCCTCGCCCCATCGCGCACCCAGCCAGCTCCACAGCCTCGCCAACCCGCCCACGATCGCTCCGTCTACAGCCGGGGCCAAAGAGGGGGAAGAACGAGAGAGAACGGGAGAGAGAGAGTGGGATCGTGAGAGTGAGGAGAGAGAGAGGAAAAGGAAATAAAAAGAAAAGAAATTAGGAAATTTTCCTAATTTTTGAAAATTCTGAAAATGCACCGAAAATGCACAAATTCAAAAAAATACGCAAAAATAGCCGAAACGACCGGCTCGAAGAGTACATCGTCGCTGTAGCATCCACGAGTTCGAGAATTGACAAACAAACTCACCGTAGGGTTCCGTAACTAGTACGAGAGAAAAACCCACACGGCTCGTCAAACTCAACTCGGAAGTCACAAAAGCGAACTGAAACTCAACGAAACCAATCTGAAATAGATCTGAAAGATCCAGCAAGACCTGCAAAGGATCCATCAAAGATCCATCAAGGATCCAGGGCATTACAGTCATTGACTGAGCTTGAGGAGATCATAGAAGAGGAGGAATTGCCGTGGTACCATGAGATAGAGCAGTATTGCAGGGATGGATCCTTCCCAGAGACGGCGAATGCTGAGCAGCGCAAGGCCATCAGAAGAGTCACCGCCAGATACACGATTATTGCCGGAGAATTATATAGGCGGGCTCTCAATAGAGTTCTAATGAGATGTCTGGATGACGATGAGGCTTGGAAGGTAGTAGAAGCAGCTCATGCAAGTGAGTGCGGAGGGCACGTTAATGGACAGGCATTGTCGAAGAAGATTCTTAGGCAGGGCTATTACTGTCCAACCCTAGAAGAAGATTGTTTCACCTATGTCCGTAGGTGTCTTCAATGCCAATCGATAAGCCGTTCAATTCCCTGTTCTCAACTCTGCCGTTGATCTAACACACGGCCCCGGTCTGGCCGTTCCATTCCTTGCACGGTTAGTCTCTAATCGTGTATTATACCAAGCGGTCTGTGTGTGGCCGTGTTCATCCTGAGATCATATCCCAAACTCATTCAATCACGTACAAGAAATGCCCAAAACTCAAGCCAAAACTCAAGCTTTATTTATTCAAACCAATCCATTCATTCATGTCTCAAAGTCCTAACATAAGTGAACATCATAAAAGATCCCGATCCTCCACTGGGCATCCCCGTGGGGACGTATCTCTCTCAGCTCTCTAACATAAGCCTGGCGCGTCTCTGGAGCCTCCGCAACCTCCGCTGGAAGGGTAAGCACCATGCTCACCTCCCACATGATCAGGACGCTCCTGACCACTTGCTCGTCCTCCTCCGTCCCGATCCTCCTCGCCTGTAGTGCGGGAAGGTGGGGTAGTGCCGGTAGTACGGTCCTGGGTAGTCCAACATGTAGGTAGCACCGGTGCGAGCTGTACATCTCCAGTGCAGTGTCGCTCATGAGCCTCAGATCCAAGCCTGACCTCCTAGGTAGTCTGACTGTGGTGCCGTGGAGGAAGTCAGGGCGCATCACGAACCAATCCAGGGGCAATCTGTTGATGTACAGTCGCCACTCGTCCCTGGTCTTCTTTTCTACTGTCTTGCACTCTACCTGCGGAGAAAACCTGAAGGCGACACCTATGAAGAAAAGGGGATGGCTCTCAAAGATCCGACTGGCAGAAGTAACATCCTCCCTATGAATGAATTTCATCCTGACACCCATCTAGCATTCTAGAAGTATCATGGAGCCGAAGAATGGACCTCCTAAGGCTGCTGAACTAAGACCCTCATATAAGTAGGCGAGGACGGCCTGGGAGATAGAAAGACCCTGCCACAGACCACTAATGGTGCCAAGGATAGGAGTATCTAACACATGGTCAGTAGAGGGGAACAGGATGGCCCCGCATAGGCAAATAGACGCGGCCTTAGCTATGGCCTCATGCCATCCGCATTTATTCTTACAATGAGCAACTACCCACTAGCTAAGAGGAAGAAGATGGATCTGATATGGGCCTATGAAGGTACGGATGTCTTTGCTACTTGGTATAAACTCTCCTAAGATAAGGCTGGGGTCTATAGGGGCCACGGTATGACACACTAAGTCCTCCTCGCCTGCCTGAGACCTAGAAAAAGAGAAGTAGGTATCTACCTCCTCTAGTAGGATAGTGGCCTTAAAAGATAGGAAAATAAACGTATAGGTTTGAGGATGCCAGATTTCCACCAGGGCTGAGATGCTATGCCAGTCTAAGGACAACTTAGGGTAGTTTTGGCCTAGTACCAAGAGTGGGTGTAGGTGCCAAGACTTCAGGATGGATGTCACTGCTAGGGGCAACGCACGGATCATCGGAGCCATCCACTTCAAGGTGGAGTAGCGCCTGGAGCCAGGGAGAAGCTGAAGTAGAGGAAAAGAAAAAGAAAAGGGAAAAAGAGAGGAAGACCGTGTAAGTAATGGAATAAATTGAATTGAATGAACTTATTGCAACTTACCTCTCTCAACGGGTTGGAGCTCAGATGATGTGGGATCACGGTCAGCGTTGGAGCACTTCACGTTCCTTTCTGGCCGGTTTAGGCCCCTCAAAGACTGCTCCCTCCATGGAACTCCCTTCAAGAGCCCTTTTCATGATGGTTTGGTGGAGAGAAACAAGAGCTTCAAGGTTTGGAAGAGGGTTAAGATGTGAATCACAAATTTAGAGCCCCCTCCTACTTATAGGGCTTGGTTAGGGGCCTAAACCCACTAGAAGTAAGGTAGGATAGGCCTAGATCGGGTTGAGATAGAGCTTGGGTCGGTTTAGCATGTCTATCTTTGGTTTGGGACTCTCCAAGAGAGTCCCATTCGGACTCTCAGGGTGTGCGTCTGAACGGTCTATCGATAGACCGCCCTAATCAATGAACGGTCTCATCTCGACCGTTTAGAAAGCTTCTACATGCTTCGGATGCTAGAGATTGGCACTGTCTGGAAGAGACCGTTCTATGTAGCACACGGTCACGTATAAACCGTTTTGTTCTTTGGGCGGGCAATAATGGACCGTCTATCTACATCTGTGGGTTCTGGCCAAACTTCTTTCAACAGTCTATAGGAAGGCCATGTAATGTGATTGAGCGGTCCTTTGGACGACCGTTTAGAGATCTGAAACATTATTTTTAACCCGATTGCACCTGTGTCACTCAAACTATGGTCGCGTCACTTTCCTTTGCTCATTTATTTGGTGTCCCTCTCTCACTCATTGTTTGGCGTCTCTCTCTCACTCATTGTTTGGCGTCCCTCTCTCACTCATTGTTTGGCGTCCCTCTCTCGCCCACTCAGGAGTCGTCTCTCACTCACTCGTGTCGTGTCCCTCTCTTTCGCCTACTCACTCGCTCGCTCATGTCCTCTCTCTCGCTCGTGTCCGTCTCACTCGTGTCAAGTTAGTAGTCATAGTTAGTTAGTTAGTGTCAAACATCCACATTCATTCATTCATACATACATTTATCAACAAAATCAAACCAAAAACATATCATATCACTATCATGCCCATATGTACAAAAGTCAAGCCGTGGTACAAAAGTCAGGCCTGTCCCTCTCCCTGGCCCCCATCACTGTCACCGGCACCCTCATGCCTCTTTGGTGGAGGCATCGCCGAGGTCGCCTCCTCACGGTGTCGTCGGTGCTGCTCGTCCTCCTCATTCCTCTGGTGGCCGGAGGAACCTGTGAAGTAACTCCTGACGGAGCCGTGAGTGCCGTGAGTGCTGCCGCTCGGAGTCCCACTGCGCACTGACCGTCGGCTCATCTCCTTATAGGCTCGCAGCTCCCACCTTAGCCCAGACGCCTCGAGCAATGCACGGTCCCGCTCCGACCGGTAGCGCTCCACCTCGGCTCAGGCTCGGACCAGCTCCTCCGCTCCAGCCCGAAGATGCTCTAGCTTTGCACGGAGGAGCACCATCTCGACAGGGTCTACTGATCGACTCCGCTCCATCTCCTGTCAGAGGCGGGCCACCTCCTCCCGAGCCGCTACAGGGCTCTGCTCCAGCTCCACTCTCATCCGGGTACTCTCGCCCAAGGCTGATGTCTGCTCTATCATCTCTGCATACACACTTCGTGGTTAATCAATTGCATTTCATAATCATAAGCATCAAGGGAGAGTGTAGTGGTTGCATACCCGCTCGGAGAGTGCCGCCTCCGCCCGGGCTACCATCTGTGCGAACTCCGCCTCCCGCTCAGCTCGGTCTGCGGAGGTCTGTGAAGAGGAAGAAGGTGCATCCGCCCCCTGGCGCTGGGCTCCCTCGGCTCGCTGCATCCAAAACTCCAGATCAGTCACATGTATAATCATAATGTAGAGCCCCAAAAATTATAAAAGTAATTTCTAGTTATTTAAATAATATTCTGACATTAATTGGGCTATATAATCAATATAAGGCCAAAATTGTGTTAATCAATTAACCCAACCCACTTAATTGAAGTCCAAAAGGGTTTAGGACTTAGACCATTAGGTTTGGCCCATATTCTAGAAGGTATTTAAGCCTATCCACATATATTAAGGATAAATACTAATAATATAAGATAATTATTTAGATAATTAACAAAAGAGTTTTTATAAATTGAAACTCTAAGCTACGATGACTGTAACGGTCTATCGTAAGACCGCCACAGCCATGTAACGCATGGGCACTCGACCGTTACATCCTGTTAGTCCCGTAAGTGAAGGGACTCATGAAAAGATTGGAACTTGATGTTCCTATCCACTATGGATCGACTTGGGAAGGATTGTAAAAACTCTAAGGACTCTTAGAGATTAGGATTTGATGAAATAAGGACTCTAAACTCGATCTAATCCTCAAACCCTAGCCTAAACTCTATAAATAGGGCATAGTTATGAACTGTGCGACCCTTACTTTTTGGGCGTAAGGAAGCAAGGTAAGGAGTCATTATCTCAGGTAAGTTCTTTAG
Source organism: Amorphophallus konjac (assembly GCA_022559845.1). Lineage (NCBI taxonomy): Eukaryota > Viridiplantae > Streptophyta > Magnoliopsida > Alismatales > Araceae > Amorphophallus > Amorphophallus konjac. The sequence goes on along the minus strand of CM040122.1, from coordinate 160,042,151 downwards.
AATAATTTGTTTACAATACTTTAGACTAACTCCCCTCCGAATTTCACATCTTTAGGTCAAGAGGGCGTGGAGTTAGAGCCTAAAGAAGTTGCTGAAAAAGTCACAAGAGAAGGAAGGGATCTAGGGCAGGGTTCTCAACCAAATTCAGAAACTACAGTCTAAGTAAGAGGTAGGTTATCTCATGAACGGCAAAAACAGCATGATAGGACTAAAAGCCCTCTGGTTTGATTGAATTCCATGCATTATAGAGCATTGATTTCATGTTTTATTTTTTCTATGCACATCATGCACCTCTTAGCCAAATTAAGAAATTAAAACATGACTATTCATCTATTCATGATTACCTATGCATGTAGATGGCCTTACTTCGTTAACATGACTAGAAACTCATCATGTTTTGATAAAAGACATGATGTGAGTTGATCTCTTAGTTTCTATGATTATTTTTGATTAACAGATACTGTAACGCACTAGAATAGGACCGTCACTTTCAAGTAACGGCCCTACTACAGACCATTACAAACTCTGTAGTATTTGAATTGCACTGATGTTTCTAACGCGCTTGGATAGACGCGTTACATTAAAGTAATGGTTTGATCATGACCGTCACTTTCACGGTGACGCCCCCTCTTAAGACCGTTATATCCTACGTTCTGTCAACCCTAAGACAGAAAATAACTTGCCAAGATTATTTATTGATTAAACATAGTTACTTAAGTTTTAACCTGATTATGTGATTTTTTTTGGATATCTGATTGTGCATGATAGGTATTGCATGTTTTGATATCTTAATGATATTTTAAGGATATGTTAATTTCATGCCAAAATTCTATAGTCTTGTATTATAAAGCATGACTTTTAGACATTGTATTGACGGAGTTCACCACGATTTTCACTTTGATTATACATGTCTCTCTTTGTCAATAGAGTCAATTCTATAAATACATGGCACATATTCCGGTATTTCATCATTAGTTCACACTTTGCACTATAGGAACACAATCTTGGACATGAGGACCTCTCTATTGGATAATCCTTCCAATGGACTAGGAAATCATTGTTTCAAGGCCTCCGTAATTCTCCGCGAGCCTGGGATTCCCACTAGGACGCCGAGTTGGTTGTACCAATGAAAGCCCATTAATTAGAACACTCTATTGTGATTTTGATTCTTGAAATGTAACGGCCTTGAACTGGACCGTCAGGCTCACGTAACGGCCCAGTGCCAGACCGTCACATTCCTCTGAGTCTATTTTTATCCTTCTGGACTCGGATCACTGTAACGGCCTATTACTGGCGCGTTACATAATGTAACGGCCCAGCAAATGACCGTTACATAGCTTGTTTATGTTAACTCAAGGTTTGACCGAGGGTTGATATTCCAATGATTCTAGACAAACCTTGATGATCTAGAACTTGTCCTATTGCTTAAATTGATCTAAAAGAAATGGAAGTTAAGGAAAATACCGTTATGCTGTCGATTTATTCTATAAGCATAACTTAGTTTAAATGTCATTCTTGATCTCATATATTCAAAATTGAAGCATTCATTCATTGATTTTAGTTATCATGGAATTATTGGAAGTGCTATATTCTTGGCCATACGTTACTGTTATACTGCGTGGAAGTAGCTTAATTTATAACTGAAGATGCGATCGAGCATTAATTGTGTTCAAGGGCTCTATGCTAGTCCCCTCGACTGATTTCGGAAACATACTATTTTATAAACCATGGGGTATGATGCTACTAGCGTCGCACTGCGCTGGGAGTACTATTTTTATAAATAAGTGAAGATCCACAGCACAACATGACATTCTTGCTTGATATTCCACAGAAATTCACGAAGCACTTGCTCTTAAGCATAAGATGCTAAAGTGAGGAATATGTGGCTTGCTAGTACAATCTCGTTACATTCTTATTCATGGAAGGCCAATATCATGTTCTTATTATATTCTTGCTAGCTCACTCTTGATCATTCTATCTTACATGGTTATCTTGTTTCTATTGATTTGATTGCATGATTGATTCGCATTCGCATGATTTTACCTTATTTCTTTAGAGCTAAAATGATAATTACTTAAATAGTGCCTTCATGTTGATGCGAAGATACCTACTGGGCAAGTGTGCTCATGACCTACTTTCCAATGTTTTTCAGGAGATGGAAATAGTTCGGATTCGGATTCGGGCTATACTAGTAGTGGGTCCGGAAGCGAGTGAAAGTGTTATAAAGATGAGAGTGAAGACTTAGGAAGTTAAAATGTCTAGATTGAGTCAATATAATTTTCCTATTTCTTGAGTCTAGTAGAATGGAAATCAAATTAGTGATTGTATCTGGAATATTGAGCGTTATGAAATAAAGTTGAAGTTTGATTAAATCTTGTGCAATTGCATTTACTTGTGTGATTGTCTTGCGCTTTGATTGATTCTTGCTTGCAAGAGGCTTACCATGCCGGCTGTTTGCACTCCCCGAGCGAGTCTTCCGCTGTAATAAAGGCTCGGGGCGTGACAGTTAAGTTGGTATCAGAGCCTAAGTCTCAGGACTTAAGGAAAAGAGTCATGTCATAGGATAAGTCCAAGGTTTAAAGACCCATACCTATGAACTAAGGAAGAAAATTTCCGTACCCATGTGAGAATTGGGTAGAGCCCGGGATAAGATAGCTAATTAGTTTAAGATTTATTATGCTTATTCCAATATTCATGAGAAATAACAAGTTGTTATTTTCTCTCAGGTACCTTATTATTCTTATCATGGCTCATCGCGTAGATTGGGACGGTATGCAACAAACTGTTGCCGGCCTCACCCAGGCACTGCAAACTATAGCACAAGGTGGTGCGGGGGCAAGGGCAGGAGACCTTCATCGCAATTTTCGGAGTCTAAATCCTCCGCGTTTCTATGGATCATCCAATCCAGACGAAGCAGAAAATTGGATCGACGAGATGAATAGGATATTTGATGTTATTCAATGCACTGATCAAGAGAAAGTCCGTCTAGCTACGTTCCAATTAAACAAGGATGCTCGCACTTGGTGGAAATCGATTCCGGCACCTCCAGCTGATGCGCCACATACATGGAATGTTTTTCTCACTTTATTCCGTGCCAAATATTTCTCCGAGCATGTAAAGGAAAGGAAGTCTATGGAGTTTGCCTCCCTTCGTCAAGGGATGATGTCCATGGCAGAATATGAGTTGCAGTTTTCAAGGCTAGCACCGTATGCACCACATTTGATTAGTACAGACTTATTAAAAGTAAACCGATTTATGGACGGGTTACGGCACGGTTTCATTCAACAACTGGGGACACAGAATATCCGCACTTATGCAGAGATGGTTCAAAGGGCATATTTATGCGAGAGGACCTTAGAGAAGGTCGAAAGGTTGATAGGAAAGGGAGAAGAATCTAGTCGGCGCTCTGATCGACATTATAAGAAGGAGAAGTTCAGCATCACGGAACCATACAAAAGTCGTGATAAGAAGAAAAGATCAAGGAACGGGAACGGTGGAAGTTCTCAAAATAGTAGTAAAAAGGTGAAGGAAGAAAAGGAGCAAGTCACCTCGGCGTGCACCTTTTGTGAGAAGTTCGGCCACTCGGCTGAAGAATGCTGGAAGCGCCTAGGTGCTTGTTTGCGTTGTGGGAGTAGGGAGCATCGTGTGCCAGATTGCCCCCTTATGAAAGACCAACTAAATAATGGAGGACGTAGGAGGCAGGCTCGCCTCAATGCAGTTATAGATGAAGAAGAAGCGCCTAGTGATCAAAATGATGGGCTCATGGAAGGTACTCTTCAAATCTGTTCTCGTCCTGCATTCGTGCTATTTGATACTGGTGCTTCTCATTCTTTTATCTCCACCACTTTTGTAAAAACCTTACCAACTACATCAGTTCCCCTACCTTCAGATCTCGCTATTACTACACCTTTAGGATCTAGAACTAAGCTTACCAACTATTATCCTGATTGTGAGGTAGTGGTAGAAGGACACAATCTCCCTGCAAACTTAGTATGCCTTGACATGAAAGGATATGATGCCATTTTAGGGGTAGATTGGCTTGTAGACCATGATGCTTACATCAACTGCCGAAATAGAATTATATCTTTTCGAAAGCCCGGTCTTCCAAGATTTTATTTTCTTGGCATCAAATATAAGAAGCATCCTACCATTATATCTTCTCTTCACGCCTGCAAACTTATCTCGAAAGGATGTGAAGTTTTCTTGCTTCAGACATTGTCACCGAATTTAAAGAAATTATCCTAGCAAACATTCCTATTGCAAATGAATTCCCTGACGTGTTCCCATCCGAACTGCCTACTTTACCACCTGAGAGGGAAGTAAACTTTACCATTGAACTCATTCCAGGTGCGACACCTGTTTCTATAGCCCCTTACAGGATGTCCCCCACAGAACTCAAGGAATTAAAGAAGCAATTACAGAAACTTCTAGACAAGGGTTTTATCAGACCTAGCACATCCCCTTGGGGTGTGCCGGTTCTATTTGTCAAGAAGAATGATGGTTCTCTCAGGTTATGCATTGACTACCGGCGATTGAATCAACTTACAATCAAGAACAAATACCCATTGCCGCGTATTGATGAGCTCTTCGATCAGCTTTCGGGAGCAGAATATTTTTCTAAGATTGACCTAAAATCAGGTTATCATCAGCTTAGAATCAAAGAAGAGGACATTTACAAGTCGGCTTTTCGAAGTCGTTATGGCCACTATGAATTCGTGGTAATGCCGTTTGGGTTAACTAATGCCCCAGCAGCATTCATGCAACTTATGAACAGTATCTTCCAGCCATATTTAGATCAGTTCATTGTCATCTTCATCGATGATATCCTGATATACTCCAAGATAAAAGAAGAACATGAAGAATATCTAAGGATAGCCTTGCAAACACTTAGAGAACGTAAACTTTATGCCAAACTCAATAAGTGTGAATTCTGGCTCAAGGAAGTCTCATTCCTAGGCCACATTATTTCAAAAGAAGGTATTGCTGTGGATCCTTCTAAGGTAGAAGCTGTCAGAGATTGGAGCCGACCAACGACTATATCTGACGTTAGAAGCTTTTTGGGTCTAGCAGGTTATTATATAAGATTCATAAAGGACTTTTCAAAGATCGCGGTTCCTTTAACTAGACTTACCAGAAAAGAAAATCTTTTTATCTGGTCGAAGGACTGTGAAAAGAGTTTTCAAAATCTTAAGAATCATCTTACAATAGCCCCTGTTTTGTCACTACCAATAGAGGGTGCTGGATTTGAAGTATATACGGATGCATCTGGAATTGGCTTAGGGTGTGTCCTTATGCAAGATGGAAAGGTGATTTTATATTCTTCAAGACAATTGAAACGTCACAAAGAAAATTATCCTGTACATGATTTGGAATTAGCAGCAGTTATTTTCGCCTTGAAAATTTGACGACATTATCTTTATGGAGAAAAGTTCACGATCTACACAGACCACAAGAGCTTGAAATATTTATTTTCTCAAAAAGAGCTTAACATGAGGCAGAGGAGATGGTTGGAATATCTTAAAGACTTCGATTTCACTATTCAATATCACCCTGGCAAGGCAAATGCTGTAGCAGATGCACTTAGCAGAAAACCAATGGGTATGTTATCAAGTCTCATGATTAGTATGACTAACCTTATTCCTCAATTTGCTCAATTGAATCTAGATGTTGACATTAAGGAAGATAATTATTTCATGGCAAATATCCGAGCTCAACCAACATTGATTGAGGATTTGGCCAAGTTACAAGAGGATGACCCAATTTTACTAGAAATTAAGGCCAATATTGAACAAAGACCGGATTTTTCTATATCCGAAGATGGAAGAATGCTATTCAAGGGCCGAATGTGTATACCTGATCATGAAGATACAAAGAAATTGATCTTAGAAGAAGCACATAAATCAAAGTATACCATTCATCCAGGAGGTACAAAAATATATCAGGATCTCAAAAGAAACTTTTGGTGGCCCAATATGAAGAGGGAAGTAGCTGACTTCGTATCTCGGTGTCTCACATGTCAACAAGTGAAGGCGAAACATTTCAGACCCGCAGGTAAATTACATCCCTTAAGTATCACGGAATGAAAATGGGAGAGCATAGGAATGGATTTCATTATGGGACTACCTAAGACAAGAGATGGACACGATGGAATATGGGTAATTATAGACCGATTAACTAAATCTGCACATTTCATACCAATAAAAAGTCGATGGTCTGTAGATATTCTAGCAGCACTATACATAAAAGAAATTGTCAAGTTACATGGAGTCCCTGTCGCTATTGTATCAGATAGATATCCCCGATTCACATCACAATTCTGGAAGAGCCTACAACATTCACTTGGGACTAGATTGAATTTTAGCACCGCTTTCCATCCACAAACTGATGGTCAAACAGAAAGGACAAATCAAGTGGTAGAAGATATGCTCAGGGCTTGTGTCATTGATTTTGGAGAAAGTTGACATGATCACTTGCCTTTGGTAGAATTTGCATTTAACAACAGCTATCAAGCAAGCATACAAATGGCACCTTTTGAAGCTCTATATGGGAAAAGTTGTCGATCACCAATATTTTGAAATAGGGGAAAGGTAATTTCTAGGCCCCGATTTAATCAGGGATTCTACAGAGAAAATCAAGTTCATTCAGGAAAGGATGAAAATGGCACAAGATAGGCAGAAATCTTATGCTGACAATCGAAGGCGCGACTTGGAATTTCAAGTAGGGGAACATGTATATCTAAAGGTTTCTCTGGGTTGTGGTATTCAAAGATTTGGCATTAAAGGAAAGCTAACTCTAAGATTTATCGGTCCATTTGAAATCCTCGAAAGGATCGATGAAGTGGCTTATAAATTGGCTTTGCCACCACAGTTAGCAGGAGTTCATGACGTATTTCACGTCTCGATGCTGAAGAAGTATGTGTATGATCCAGATCACATTATCACTTATGACAATCTGGAGATTCAGAAGGACTTGACATATGAGCAAACACCAATAAAGATTCTGGATCGGGAAGTGCGTCAACTCAGAAATAAGATCATTCCTATGGTTAAGATTCAATGGAAGAAAGCATGGCCTTATGAAGCAACATGGGAAACCGAATCAGCTATGAAGAAAAGATTCCCAGAATTATTTAATTGTAAGTACACTCTCCTCAATCCATGAATTGAATTTGGGGACCAAATTCTTCTAAGTGGGGGAGGGTGTAGAGCCCCAAAATTTATAAAAGTAATTTCTAGTTATTTAAATAATATTCTGACATTAATTGAGCTAAATAATCAATATAAGGCTAAAATTGTGTTAATCAATTAACCCAACCCACTTAATTGAAGTCCAAAAGGGTTTAGGACCTAGACCATTAGGTTTGGCCCATATTCTAGAAGGTATTTAAGCCTATCCACGGATATTAAGGATAAATACTAATAATATAAGATAATTATTTAGATAATTAATAAAAGAGTTTTTATAAATTGAAACTCTAAGCTACGATGACTGTAACGGTCTATCGTAAGACCGCCACAGCCATGTAACGCATGGGCACTCGACCGTTACATCCTGTTAGTTCCGTAAGTGAAGGGACTCATGAAAAGATTGGAACTTGATGTTCCTATCCACTATGGATCGACTTGGGAAGGATTGTAAAAACTCTAAGGACTCTTAGAGATTAGGATTTGATGAAATAAGGACTCTAAACTTGATCTGATCCTCAAACCCTAGCCTAAACTCTATAAATAGGGCATAGTTATGAACTGTGCGACCCTTACTTTTTGGGCGTAAGGAAGCAAGGTAAGGAGTCATTATCTCAGGTAAGTTCTTTAGAATAATTTATTTACAATACTTTAGACTAACTCCCCTCCGAATTTCACATCTTTCGGTCAAGAGGGCGTGGAGTTAGAGCCTAAAGAAGTTACTGAAAAAGTCACAAGAGAAGGAAGGGATCTAGGGCAGGGTTCTCAACCAAATTCAGAAACTACAGTCTAAGTAAGAGGTAGGTTATCTCATGAACGGCAAAAACAACATGATAGGACTAAAAGCCCTCTGGTTTGATTGAATTCCATGCATTATAGAGCATTGATTTCATGTTTTATTTTTTCTATGCACATCATGCACCTCTTAGCCAAATTAAGAAATTAAAACATGACTATTCATCTATTCATGATTACCTATGCATGTAGATGGCCTTACTTCGTTAACATGACTAGAAACTCATCATGTTTTGATAAAAGACATGATGTGAGTTGATCTCTTAGTTTCTATGATTGTTTTCGGTTAACAGATACTGTAACGCACTAGAATAGGACCGTCACTTTCAAGTAACGGCCCTACTACAGACCGTTACAAACTCTGTAGTATTTGAATTGCACTGATGTTTCTAACGCGCTTGGACAGACGCGTTACATTAAAGTAACGGCTTGATCATGACCGTCACTTTCACAGTGACGCCCCCACTTAAGACCGTTATATCCTGCGTTCTGTCAACCCTAAGACAGAAAATAACTTGCCAAGATTATTTATTGATTAAGCATAGTTACTTAAGTTTTAACCTGATTATGTGATTTTTTTTGGATATCTGATTGTGCATGATAGGTATTGCATGTTTTGATATCTTAATAATATTTTAAGGATATGTTAATTTCATGCCAAAATTCTATAGTCTTGTATTATAAAGTATGACTTTTAGACGTTGTATTATTAATTCTATAGTCTTGTATTATAAGGAAAATACCGTTATGCTGTCGATTTATTCTATAAGCATAACTTAGTTTAAATGTCATTCTTGATCTCATATATTCAAAATTGAAGCATTCATTCATTGATTTTAGTTATCATGGAATTATTGGAAGTGCTATATTCTTGGCCATACGTTACTGTTATACTGTGTGGAAGTAGCTTAATTTATAACTGAAGATGCGATCGAGCACTGATTGTGTTCAAGGGCTCTATGCTAGTCCCCTCGGCTGATTGCCGGAAACATACTATTTTATAAACCATGGGGTATGATGCTACTGGCGTCGCATTGCGCTGGAAGTACTATTTTTATAAATAAGTGAAGATCCACGGCACAACATGACATTCTTGCTTGATATTCCACAGAAATTCACGAAGCACTTGCTCTTAAGTATAAGATGCTAAAGTGAGGAATATGTGGCTTGCTAGTACAATCTCGTTACATTCTTGTTCATGGAAGGCCAATATCATGTTCTTGTTATATTCTTGCTAGCTCACTCTTGATCATTCTATCTTACATGGTTATCTTGTTTCTATTGATTTGATCGCATGATTGATTCACATTCGCATGATTTTACCTTATTTCTTTAGAGCTAAAATGATAATTACTTAAATAGTGCCTTCATGTTGATGCGAAGATACCTACTGGGCAACCGTGCTCATGACCTACTTTCCAATATTTTTCAGGAGATGGAAATAGTTCGGATTCGAATTCGGGCTATACTAGTAGCGGGTCCGGAAGCGAGTGAAAGTGTTATAAAGATGAGAGTGAAGACTTAGGAAGTTAAAATGTCTAGATTGAGTCAATGTAATTTTCCTATTTCTTGAGTCTAGTAGAATAGAAATCAAATTAGTGATTATATCTGGAATATTGAGCATTATGAAATAAAGTTTAAGTTTGATTAAATCTTGTGCAATTGCATTTACTTGTGTGATTGTCTTGCGCTCTGATTGATTCTTACTTGCAAGAGACTTACCATGCCGGCTGTTCGCGCTCCCTGAGCGAGTCTTCCGCTGTAATAAAGGCTTGGGGCGTGACACATAAACATTTGCATAATTTAAGAGTTTAGGGTTAGGAAACTCACCAGTAAGGCCAGGGCATGTCGTGCCTCATCCCGCTCCTAGATGGTCGAGTGAAGGAGTCCATGTAGCTCTGCAATCCTTCCCTCAGGGTCAAACTGCATTTAAGAAATTCAAGCATCAGTGCATAATCATATAGAAGCATGACAGAAAGCATTTAGGGTTTAGAAGTCGTACCGGTCGGCGGGCACCACTGAACACCTGGTCCCTGTAGTGCCGTGCATCGGCCGTGTAGTAGGCCTCCTTACTGTCAGCCCGGGCAGTCACCACCCGTCCTTGTGCTGCCCAGTCTGCTATCTGATCCGCCGCCCATACTCTCCAGTCCAGCTCCGTGGCTAACCCTCGGGGGTCTCGCCCGACCCGCTCCGCCAGCTTTGCTGGTGCCGAGAACTCGACCGCTGGTTGATGGATGCCGATCATCCTCATCACCAGGCGGTAGTGGAGTGGCTCCACTACGTTCATGTAGTGAAGCCATACGTCTCGTCCAGAGTAGGTGAGGACCGCCACTACCCACGGCTGACCCTCGTGCCCCTCGCTCGCGTAAGGTGTCCACCGAACCTGTCAATAGGAAAATTGCATCAGTATCATAATCATATAGATTGCATTTAAGTAAAGAGTTTGAGTTTAGAGGCATATCGAAGCAAAGGGTAGTGTGTCTAGGTCATCCTGGATCCCCCATACCTATCTCAGTAGGGGTCCAGTCTCGCGTGGAGCGGTCCACCGCCTCGCGATGGGCAGCCTCTCCGGGTAAGTCTCGTCACCTCTCCCAAGCCCACGTAGGTACATGTAGGCCAACACCTGCAGTTGCATTTTCACTAAATGTCAGCATATAGCAGTTATAGGAATCATATAGAAAATTGCATAAGAGTCAGAGTCGTACCTGGAGTGGAGGGGAGAAGCCCCCTAGCATCGTCCGTCGGCCTTAGCTAGACCCAGGTGGCCTATGCTAAACATCCACGGTCTGGTGGAGACCGTTCTATTTTGAGCGTTTCATCTTCTGAACGGACCAACCTGGGCCGTCCTAAGTTTAAACGCTCTTTTTCAGACCGTGTGTTTCTGTTGGTTCAGCTTCTTTGAACGGCCACCCATGTGCCGTGTTATGGTTGGACGGTTCTATTTGAACCGTGTCATTTGTTTGAGCGATCACTGTAAGACCGCGCTAGGGCCGTCATCCCCGACGGTGTTCAAACCCCTCCCCACTGGTGGTGAAGGCCCGTCGGACTTCCCAATTGGCCCTAATGGGGTCGTGAGCACCTCCCTTACCCATCTAAGCTACATGCACGAATTAAAAAATAGAAATGGGGAAGGATTAGGTGGCCTACCTTGTCCGTCCTCGGTGGCCTCTCCACCGCCGCCGTGGGCGCTTCCGATGGCTCCTCGACGTCTTCTTCCCAGACGACGACCGCGCCAGCCTCCTCCTCAACCATGGATTGTGGGGGCGTGGCTCCTGTCGCCATGGACGGTGCTGCTGGAGTCTCCTCCACGGTGGCCAACGGCGGTGGCCCTTGGGGTCCTTCACTGGCCATTAGACAGAGTAGGAGCTTCGTGGCCTGATGTTTAGATCGCATGAAGTGGGGGAGATGAGGGTGAGAGATGAGAGTAAGAGAGGTTGGAGAAGATGTGGAGGGTTGTGGCGTTTGGCTCCTCCCTCGGTTGCGGTATGGAGGGAGGAAGAGGAAGAAGAAGGGTCTATTTTTTTTTAAACCGCCAGTGATTGCACGATCTATCGATAGACCGTGTGATGGTTGGATGGTTTACATATGACCGTTTTATCTCTAACGGTGCTCTTCATGGAACGGTGAGTGAATGGCCATTCTATCCTTTGAACAGCCCTATGATGGGCCGTGAAATTTCACGATCATATTCAAAATGATAATGTTTGAACGGCCCCCGATGGATCGTTTAATTTATGAATCGGTCTGTTATTAGACCGTTCATGTGCTGAAATAATTGTGAAGAAGGTTCTTGGCTGCGTTATTTGATTTGGTGGCTAATTTCTTTTTTTTTTGGCTTGAGTGATTATTTCATGATGAAACATTGCAAAATCTATTCATGAATTCTTTTGCAGCATCGTTTCAACATGCCGTTTCGCCTGCACAGGTAAGTCAAGTATGGCTTTCTATCCCTACATCCCTTATTGCATTACTATATGGTATCTACGCTATATTGTCTCGAGAACCAGTTGGTTATCTACGTGTTCGAGGATCTGATGTTCCCCTTTAACAAAAACGATGATGATCCAGGTTCACGTGTTTAATCATTGGATAGGTCGTTAGGTCGGGAAAATTGGGGGACGATGGTTCTATCTCGCACGCCGTGGTTGCAGATAGTATCTTGACCCCAATTGCCCCAGTCTGGCAATATTATTCTCGAGTATTTTATATTTTACCCTTTCTTTGCATTTGTTTTAATAATTTCTTTTATTTTAGCCCGGCATGCATCATGCGCATCTTTTGAGCATTTCATGACCCGTGATTTGCCTGCAAATGTCCCACCAGTGATGGATGATTGTGCGTTCATGGTTTTGTGTGCGAGGAACTATTCCATTAAGAGTTGGAAGGTTTTCTCTGGTTTGCTCACCTGGTTTGATTGACTGAAGGCCCCTGTCTGGAGTTTTAGTCCGTTTCTTTAATTTTTGTTGCTTACTCCGGCCTCCTCATTGGTCCAAGGGATTGTGTCCCCCATGAGGTTGATCGTGTGTTTTTCTTTTTTAGTTAGTTTCTCCAGACTGGTGTCATTTTGGTCCGATCATTCCTTGTGTTTGGTTTGGAGTTTTCCGTAAGATTCCTATCACTCGTTGGTGAGAAAATGGGTGTCTTTTACCTTAACGCCCTCTTTTCAGTCCGCTCTGCTTCATTTCCGCTTCATCTCCATGTTCCATTTCACTTTTCGCTTCACCTCCGCTCGCTCCCCTGCAAGAGGACGTTAAGGAGGGGCATATGTTGACACCCATTTTTTACCTATGAGTTGGGTCATTCCTCTTATCACCATTTGTAGATGCCTCGAGTTGTCCATTTGGGCTATTTTCAGGCATAACTTTGGCCCCTGGCTCGATTTGTTCTCAAATACAGGTTTATTGGGTCTTGATTTCGAGTGATCTTTGGGTCGAATAGATTCATTTATCCCATTTTTAATGTCCAGCCTTTGCGCGACCCTTCGGTTGACCGTTCAATTAAGTACACGGTCCTTTGCGGACCGTGCCTTTGAAACCAGCGTCGACCGGAGTAGTCTTTGCACCGACCTACCTTTGCTTAAAAACGGCCTATCGATCGACCGTTTAGTCTATAAGCGGTTTGGTTGAGACCGTCCACTGAACTTGCACCAACCTTGTTCTTAGCTTACACCGACTTGGGTTTTCCTGCACCGACCTTATTTTCATTGAACGGTCCCAAGTGAACCGCTACTAATGGCCCGGCCTGTTGAAAGACCATTTAACGGCAGAAATGGCTAGTGTCTTAACTAGCGTCTCATCTTCAGTGGGACGGTCCAGAGAGGGACCGCGTTCTCATCACATCGTCTTAACTAGCCTCTCTCCTTAATGAGGACGGTCTATTTATGGGCCGTTTAGTTATGGAGCGGCCTGTTGGGAACCGTTTACATGATTTATTGAATATTTGTTTGATTTTCTGAATTTCCACCGACAAGCCTTTGCACGGTCTTAAGCTAACCGTTTACATTCATTGAACGGCCTGTGGTTAGACCGTGTAGTTCCAAGAGTCCACAGTCGGTTGATTTTTCAGATAATTATCTGTTTATCCTATTTTTCTGGATTTATCACCAACACGTTTTACACGGTTGGATTGGGACCGCCCTACACATTGAGTGGTCTAGGAGTAGACCGTTCAATCCATGAGAGTCCAACGGCGAAATGGTCAGTCAGTTCGATGGATAATTGGATTATTTTCATAATTATTTATTTTCCACCGACAGTGTAAAACGGTCTAGCATCGGACCGTGCAATGTTCTGGGCAGTCTATCGCTCGACCACGCTATGGTCCGATCTCTGAAGAATTAAAGGGTTTTCTCTCTCCAACCCATAAATAAACCCTTGACTTACCCCACCATTTTCTTCATGGTTTCTCAACCAAATGGGATTCTGTTCGATCCTGGTGGGAGATAATCCATTTATCTATGATTTTTGTGTTATTATCTCGAGCTAAAATGGGCTAGAAACCCTAATTTCGAGCTAGGTTTAGGGGCTCTATAAATAGGACCCTTAGGCCAAGCTTTGAAAGGGGGGATCCAACGTCGATGGCGAAGCTCTGCCAGATTTCTGAATGAACTGTAGCAAAGGAGGGAGGCTTTCTACGTCCTATAAGCCTCCGGTTCAGGGAGTATTTATGTTTTGAGTCTTCATTTGATAGTCCCACCATCACTTTTGTCATTGCATGCTTCTTTCTCTTCATTTTCCTTCTATGTTTTTCATCATTGCACTTCATTCACACACACCCCCCTATTATTTTCACACCCCCAGGGGTTTAAAAACTCCCAGGTATCCCCCATTCCACTTCGTTATGGCTCTTGCCTTTCTTTCTTATAGTTACTACACTTCACAGTTCTGATTTTGGGTCTTTCTTTGTGTTTTCCATTGTGTTTTGCAGGTCAACATCGTACCAGCACGAGGCCCATTCCCTCTGGCCGGCCGGAAGGGGTGGAGGTCTGGATCCTACAACTTAAGACCTGGTGGAATTGGGCAGTCATCTTCATGTCCGTTCGAGTACAAGAGCGGTCTTCACAGAGCCGTTCTACATCCCTCTGCGGCCTCCTCTAGACCATTCTATTGTCAGGCTAGGTTTCATCCCGCATTCCTTCAGCACTGGTGAGCAGTCTATCGAGCGACCGTGTGATTCACAGGGCGGTTCTCCTGGAGCCGTGTATTTCTGCAGTGCTGTCTTCAGGCGAGTGTCTCCCTTTTCCAAGGTACGGGTGTAACTCTTTTACATTTTGGAACCTTGGTGGCGATTACGATCACTCTTTCATATCCTTCTCACCTCAATTCACTTACTTCCACATCGATCTATTAGAAGAGAGAAGGAAAAACATGTCAACACCAACCCCAGCCACTTCGGCCATGCGGTGGCGGTCCTGGCGGGAGCTAAAGTCTCTCCCTTTCCCTGAAGAAGACACCGCCAGGCTCCTCCGGGTCCTTCTCGGCCGAGAGGACGTTCTGGTGGGCGAGACGACGACGGGCTGTTCAGCTCTCTCTCGTCATCCCCACATCCTATCTTCGTCTCCGGCAGCCTTGGATAGGAAGGGAAAGCAAAAGCAGGGTGAGGTTCTGCCTCAGGCTTGTCACATCCCCTCAGTGGATGAGCCATTGGGTCCTCTCCACCTACCCGTCAACACAATCCGAAGTACAAAGAAGACATCTTCGGAGTCTTCAGCGGCTTCGATTCAAGCGGCGGGCCCACCGCCCCAAGGCTCAGCCAGTCCTCAGAGTCGGGATAACTGTGCAGAGTGACAATATCCTACGACACCGTCAGGTGTCGCTAGACCCAGCCCTCAGCGTGATCACAAAGGCAAAGCTAAGGAGCAGGACAACAAGCGTATCCCTCGGTCCGCTTCTCAACAAAAGTTGTCGCCACCGCGGCTAAGGCATCAAACCGCGCATACATCTTCGGACGCCAGCACCAGTCAACCCACTATTCGTAAACTCCTGTCGCTACTGCGGGTAAGGCACCAAACCACGCACACGTCTTCGTACGCCAGTCCCAGTATTCCGACATACCAGGAATTGCCGCTCGACGTAATTGAGCAGGCGATCAACGCCACCTTCCAGATACAACAAGCGGAAGGCGCCTGGATCAAAATTCGGGCAAAGAGGAGCCACCGACCTCGCCCTGCAAAGGCACCAGCTCGAAGATATCCTCATGAGGATTTATCAACTCTGGCTCCAGGACCTCTCCCTCCTACTCCCTTGGAGACTGCTATCGCCAAGAGACAAGAAAAAAATAGGAGGAAGAACCTCAGAAGATGGCTCAAGAAATAGGCTGAACAAGCGGCTGCTCTACAGTCACCAGCCGAGCCAACGCCTCTCCAAAGGCTCCAGTGGCTCATTGATGACCTGGAGGAATATGTTCCCCCTCGTCCTACCGGAGCTCTCCCACTCGACAGCTATATCCCGTGGGAAGAAATACAGAAACGAGCCCGCCTCAGAAATTGGGTCCAAGAGATGATCCAAAAGCTCAAGGACGGTGAAAGACTCGTGATCCCGGATGAGCTCTCCTTGTGCTATAAAGACAAGGAGATCACCACAGAGCAGCTGGAAGAAATGCTTCGGCACTGCACCTGCAACATGGTGGCCATCCCACCTCCTGACAATATCAACGCTTCTCGGGGAGGCGAGCCAGTAGCCTCCCGGATAAGACAAAGAACTGTTGCCCCTCTTAGGCTACAGCCAGCTCCAAAACACACAAGCCGTGGCCGAGGTCATAGCCGGGGACGTGGCAGAGGCCATGGGAGAACTCTTGAGTTACCCCTCTCTCTGTCCACCTTCAATCCGGAATGAATCATCCTCTTTCGAGGAGAGGAACCGGCTCCCATTTCGGAAGTAGAAATTCGGAGGGGACCCGGTATCTTCGATCCTTCCGGCATTGACGAGGCTACTGGTAGCCTTCCAGCCCCTGCACCAGTGTCGGCTTCTGTAGTAGAGCAAGCGGGATCGTCCGGCAAGGACGAGCCAGCCCGCTAGTCACCCCCAGAAGAGCCATCATTGGCATCCCTTTTCCAGGAGCCCGCTGGTGATCAAAGTCAGTCTGATCCCGGTGGTAAGGGCAAGGTAGTGCAACTTCCCGATGGGGAACAACACGGCAGCTCACAGAAGGCTCAGCCCGACATACTACCCTCTCTGGAGGATGCTCGAGCTCGAGCTGACCGGAAGGTCCTCCACCAGATGAAACGCTTCCCTGCCAGTATTTCAATTTGGGAAGCCATCGCTTAGAGTAAGGACCTAAGAGAAACTCTTATCAAGATACTCTAAGAGCCGAAGTTTATGAAGCACATGCTGCGGAAATGAAGGCGGCTGCCTATGAAGCCTTCACAACCACCATCTCCTTCACGGAGAAAGACATGCTGCTCTCCCCTCCGTGCCACAACCGTCCTCTCTACATGAAGGGGAAGGTCAACGGGCATGACGTGAATCGGATCTTGGTGAACGCTGGTGCCGCTGTTAACATCATGCCGCTCCAGACATTCAAGACTCTATATGTAACCCCATACCTCCAGAAGTTTCAGGCGGTCAAGATATCCAGCTTTAACCAAAACACTGAGGACGTCCTTAGCCGGGTGGATGTTGATCTGGTGCTCGATGATTTCACCTTCAAGGCGACATTCTACATCATTGACTCCAACACGTCATATAAGATGCTACTGGGCAGACCCTGGCTCTATGAAAATTGGGTCGTCCCGTCGACTCTCCACCAATGCATCAAGTATGACAAGGACGGGGAGCAACATACGGTCTTTGCAGACCTGTCGCCCTTTACACCAGTAGAATGCAACCTGGCCAACGCTGCGCTCTACTTCAAGGGGATTAGTATGTACCCCGTGATTAAGAGCAAGAGCAACAGTTGGCTCTCAGAAGAAGATGATGATGATCTCTTCTCTGTTGATGAGGAAAAGGCCAAGCTACATCGGCTGCACCTCGGCTCCAAGTCAACCCCAGATCGCCCCGAAAGGTGTCTGATCGACTTAGAGGCTAATCTTATTAGTCAAGCTATCGGCAAGAGTATATGCTTGCCACTAGACTACATCCAATTTCCATGTGCATCTGAAGAACACAACATTGAGTCACTGACAACTTTTATCGTCACCTTCAAGCGACAACACCAAAACAAGAAGAAGGCTAATAGGGACAAAGCCATTGTCTTCTATAAGGGAGACACGGTTCCTCAAGCCCCACCAGATGATGACTTCGGCTGGTCCAGGCAAGCCGATGATACCCTTAAAGTAGTTCAGGTGTGGGGCGATCGTTCAAGAAATGTGTCTGAAGAAACACATTCCCCTGTGGCAAACTTCTGCACAACAGAGATACTTCCGTTAGCTGTGGACCCCTTCCCAGGTCCGGGGGCAACCCCCGTCCTTCCATAAGGATACCAGGGGACTTGGCTATGACCAGGAATCAGACTTCCGCATCTACCATGTAGTCAACATCATAGGCTTGGCACAACCAGCCGACGACAGAGCTAGAGTCGAAGCCAAATTCGACAGCTCCGGGGATGAGGAAGAGGAAATTCTGATCCCGATCCCCGTCAAAGTCGGAACTTTAGCTCGAGCCATCGAGGAGCCTTCCTCGCCTCCCTGCCAAGATAAAGGGGGAGAAGAAGCTCCTCCGGTCTTTCAGCTAGTTGAAGGACCCAGTTCAACAAACCCTCCTGAGGGGGGGGATATCTCTGGTCCCAGCTGCGAAGGATTGTCAGCTTCGCATGGCAACCCCGGGGAGACCTCGGTAGCCCCGGTTGACAACTGCTGGCCAAGAGCCGGCGGCCCAAGTCAATCCCTAATGAATCCCCGCGACAACCACTCTCCAGTCCCTTCAACATCAACCTGCGACTTTGAGAATCAAGGAATACACGAAGCCGACACCGACGATGAGGATTTCATCGACTTCCAGCCCGCTCCTCCCGAACTGGAGGACGGCAGCCAGGCGACCGTGGATGAGCTCGTTGAAATCAACCTGGGTGAAGATGAAGCTTCCCAGCCAACATTCGTCAGCGCTCTCCTTACCGAGGCAGAGAAGCAAGACTACAAGCAACTCCTGCTCGAATACAAAGACTGCTTCGCCTGGACATACAAGGAAATGCCAGGGCTAGACCCCTCCATAGCAGAGCATGAGCTAGCCATTTCTCCCTCAGTCACTCCGGTCAAGCAACCATAGCGGCGCATGCGCCATATGCTGGAGCTCCAGGTTTCAGCCGAAGTCCATAAAATGGCGGAGGTCGACTGCATCGAGCCGTGTATCTACCCGATTTGGCTCGCCAACATAGTCCCAGTCAAGAAAAAGAGTGGTCAAGTCTGCATCTGTGTCGACTTCCGGGACACCAACAAAGCCTGTCCAAAGGACAACTTCCCAGTCCCAATTACAGAAACGATGGTCGATACCACCGGTCATGAAGCCTTGTCTGTTGTGCCCCTTGTGCTTTGATGATAGGGTGTTGTTGTTTTGATGATGGCAACTCAAGGAGTCACCACATAAGATGGCAAACACGCCCACCTCTCTGATGCTATAAATAGAAGACTTCTCCATCTGGAGAAATTGATCGTGAAGTGTGAAGAGCCTGCACGATCCAGAGAGAAGAGAAACGGAAAGAGAGAGAGTAGCAGAGAAGAAAAGAAACGATCAGGAGAGAAGAGAAAGAGAGAAAAAGATAGAAGGAGAGTGAAAAGAGAGATAGAGAGTACGTGAAGAAGAAGAGAGAAGTCTCCATCAGAAGATCTATCTTCACTGGAATCTAGATCAAATCTAATCCAATCACCTCCATGGGAGCCACATTTGCATTTCATTGATTACAGCCTTCAGTCGTTGTTATTTCTTGTTTCCTGCTTTCATTTTTAACCTGTCTTCAAGCTGTTTGTCAGCGGGAGAGGTGGATACCTCGGACAGCAAGCTGTGAAGCTCAGCGGTCAGAGGAGGATTCCTCTGGACGGGTTAAGCTGTAGTCCCCAGCAGTTGCAGAGGTGTGGTATCCTCTGGACGGCCAAGCTGTATTGCCCAGCGGATGGCTAAGCTGTATTGCCCAGCGGAAGCAAGCTGTGATGCTCAGCTAATGTAGGCAAGCTGTGAGGCACAGCTGTTAAGCTGTGTATCAGCGGAATCCACACTCTGGTTGGAGTGTGGGGTGGACGTAGGTCTGCGGACTGAACCACCTAAAAATCCTTCGTCTACTGTGGTTTTATTGTCATATCTAATTCCGCTAGATGAATACTTAGGCTCGATCTATCTTCATATGTCCATTGAGCTCATTGATTGCACGTCTACTGTTTGATTGAACACATCACAGTATTTAAGATTTGGTAGAACTGAATCTGTCTTTAGCTTCGCATCTCTGAGTGTTCTAATTTTTTAAATTAGGCAAAAAATTTGAAGGATAGATTCATTCACCCCCCTCTGAATCCATTGCACCAGCCACAACAATTGGTATCAGAGCGGGTCTCCGACTTTCCAGATCCAATGATCTGCAGAGGATCCAGCTTATTTCATTTTGGTGCTTTACCGTTTTATGTTCAGTGCGATTAGGGGTAATTCGCTCGCTTGGATTGTGGTTGATCTGTGTTCTATTTAGAATCCTTATTCTGTCTGAGCATGGAACTCACTATTGATCCTCTGAAGTTTGAAGGTTCGGGTTTTTACAAGTGGTTTAATCAATTTAGAGAATATGTGATGCAGATTAATCCAGATCTGTGGATAATCATTGCACACAGTTCTTATGAAGTTCCAAAGGATAGATCCTTATGAAAAACTTCAGACAGATTAAAATTCTCTGAGAATCAGAGGGCCCTGGACCTAATCAAAAGGGCGATAAATACTGATAAATTTCCTGGTATAGTCAAATGCTGCAGTGCCTCCAAAGTGGTCGATATGTTAGCAGCCAGCAGGAGCCGGGACGAAGTGAAATGCCTTATGGCTTCAGATGAAGATCAGATTCAAATTGAAGAAACTTCGTCACAGGTAAACTCTGATATTGTTAACTTTTCATTTGAAGATTTGGTAGCTTTGAATGAACATTTGTTGATGAAGTATGATAGAATTAAATATGAGAAGAAGAAACTAAGAAAAGAAATGCTGCATGAAATCAGAAGTATGAAGGAAGAAAATGAAAACCTAAAGTCAGATATGAACAGAAAAGAAAATGAAATTGGGTTGTTAAAAGAAAAACTGGCTGGTTATGAGAAGGAGAAAGTTGATTCAGAAAATCTCATAATCTCCTTGGAAAGTAAAGTCACTGAGCTAAATAATACTTCATCTAAGTTTGCTAAGGATAAAGGCAAAATGAAAATGTCTTCGGAAGATGAAGTAAGTGATCAAAGAAAGGGGACAAGCTTTGAAGTAGCTGGAACCTCAAGATAATCCCCAAAACAGTCTACTACAACTGAAAATTAAAAACCATTGAAAAATAAAAAGAACAATCTGCATGTTAAGAACTTATTTGATAAATGCCATGCTTCAAAGAAATCCAATAATGTTTCATGTCATTACTGTGGCAAGCATGGTCACTTCATGGACAATTGTCTTGTGCTGAAGAAGGATGATCTGAATGTTGATAGAATGCATGCTAGAAATTTTCAAGCTAAGAAACCTTCTTTTGTTCAAAAGAAAAGAAGTCACTGCTTTTACTGTCATGAGATATGTCATCTCATGTATGATTGTAGACAAATGAAATTAGATGATCTAGCTGCTGTAGGAATGTATGATAAACAACTCCATGCTAAATATCATGCAACTCCTAAAAGAAAACTTCATTGCTTTCGTTGTGGCAAATTGGGCCACATTGCTGCAAAGTGTTGGCATGCTAAGGGAAGAACACTTAACTCCAAACCTGCTAAAATCCCTACAAAAAGACATGCGTTGTATGCGAATTTTAACAGAATGAATTCTTCAATCTTTGAATATGGAAAACCTGGCCATAGAGCAAATCAGTGCTAGTTGGCCGGTTTCAGAAAACAAAACTTTCATGTGCATAATAATAGAAACTTCAATGGTCATACATTCAATGATCACAATAATGTGCATAAAAAGAGCTTGAAATATGTTACTTGCCATTACTGTGATCAGTTTGGACATTCAATGTCCAACTGTAAGCTGATGGATCTTGACGATCTTAATGCTCAAAAACGGTGGAGAGCACCCTTCAAAGGTGCCACTGGTACTTCAGGACCCAAGACCACTTGGGTACCTGCTTGTACAAAATAGTTTGTTGTATTGCAGGTGTACCTTGGAATGAACAAAGAGGGGTTAATAAGCCAAGGCACTCAAAATGAAAACCCTAGGATCCTACGCATCAGGTCAGCTCTGAACACTCTGTTTAAATTTCATCATCTGAAATTGTGAGTATGAAAGATTTGAATTTCATGTTGATTTGATTCATGCTTAATTGAAATTCTCTGAAAATTTGAAATGAACCTGATGTTTTTGGCAGTCTTTCCCTCCGATTGAACTGCATGATTTTCTATTAAACATAAATTTTAAGACCATGTGCTACACTTTCACTGTATTTCATGCACTTAGTCAGGGGGAGTTTGACTGGTTATGCTTAATGTTATTGATGCTCATGATTAGCCTCATTGCATCTAGACAGGGGGAGATTTGTCAGATACATTTGTTCCTCACTTCCTGAATCCCTCTTGTTTAGTTATTTGAATCACTCTACTGCTCTCTAGTGGATAACCTGAATGTTCTGCTATTCTCATCTTGCATAGCTGATCTATCTGTATTCCAGACTCAGCTACTGAAATTGATTCTGCTCTGCATATATTTGATGCTCTTCTCTCCTGCTATCATTTTCTCTACCAGCTTGCACCTATCAAACATTCACATCTTTTCAAGCTGGTCTGATTAATCTGGTTCTTGTTCCAGGAATGATAAGTTGTTCAGTAGCATTGATTGGACTGATCTGAGATTCATATGTTGTGTACCATGTTTTAGTCTGAACTCTTAAAAGAAATTCCCATCATATAGGTTTAAGAATGACCACTGAATCAGACTGATATAAGGTTAATGTATTCTCAGATTTGCATTTAAATGACTTAAAAATATATGAATGATATGCTTTAATAAATTTTAACCAACTGTGTCTTGGATACCCTAGACTCAATCATATGTAATCTGAAAATGTGATATCTAGGCTGCTTTGATAGAAATACATAGAGATAGCATTGTTCTTAAACATTAACTTGAAAAATGTTGACTAAAAGGAAAAATTGTATTCGGTGTAATGACTTGGTAACTGAGAAATTGGGTTCTCTATCAATGAAATAGAGTAAACCTATGTCATGAAGTTCCATAGTTATATCTGGTAAATGTATTGAAAACCTGACAGAGCAATGGCATGTTTGTGTTGAGTAACTGGGGAGTCCGGCCTCTGATCAAGGTGTCTCCTCATGTAAAAAGACACTCATATTGCTAACTCTGCTATCAAAGTTGAGAGGTAATGACAGTCATCACACTGAGTAACTAGGTCACTTCACCTAAGACGTGTTGTGCCTCATGTAAAAAGGTGTTGATCAACTTAAAATGCTTAGGGTATATTCTGCTTATTGAAAGAAAATTTCTTTCAAAAGTTGTCAACTCACATTTTTCTAAGTGTGTTTAATCTTGATACTATACTATGTAACTCTCAAAGTGGTCATTGAGTTCATTTGTGTAAGATGGAAGGTGGTTGTTCTTGAGTATTGCTTGATTAATTGGTTCACCTTTATTAAAACCTACCTTCAGATATGAGTATTGAATTTGATTGACAAATTTGGTATACGTCATGATTAAATCAGTTGGGTCATGTCGCTTAATTCATAACCCCCTATGATAGGAGAGTCTTTCCTTGTGAAGACTTATTACTGTGGTACCTGTCATACATATCTCTCTGATCAGGTTCACCTGTGACAGCTTATTCATCATGTCAACTCACCTGTTGAAAATCATGTGCCTTGCTTGATGTTATTTACTCCTACCCTTGGCTACATCTACTTCATTTACAGTATTGTCTCGCTCTCCACACTATTAGAATCTTCCATCTTGCTTTGTAACCAGTTCTGGTTCTGTGGACTTTCCACCTATTTCATTCTGTCCATGCATATGTGAGGTGCCTCAACCAGAGTTCAGTTTGCTTGTAATGGTAGATTTCAGATTGCTTTATTGGTTAACCAGAGCTCGTTCTTGCACTTCAGGGGGAGTTCTGGGTCATCTGCATTTAAGGGGAGAGTAGTCTGTTGATAGGGGGAGTTCTTATATTTTATTCTTCAGTGCTCATTTTGCATGTTTCTATGGGGGAGTATTGGTATCAGATTTCATACATGTATTTCATTTCACTCGCAAACCATCTCCTTTTTGTTTATGTCAAAGGGGGAGAATTGTTTGTTGAGTCTGTGTGACTCATTGTGTTGACATCATCAAAAAGGGGGAGATTGTTGTGCCCCTTGTGCTTTGATGATAGGGTGTTGTTGTTTTGATGATGGCAACTCAAGGAGTCACCACATAAGATGGCAAACACGCCCACCTCTTTGATGCTATAAATAGAAGACTTCTCCATCTGGAAAAATTGATCGTGAAGTGTGAAGAGCCTGCACGATCCAGAGAGAAGAGAAACAGAAAGAGAGAGAGTAGCAGAGAAGAAAAGAAACGACCAGGAGAGAAGAGAAAGAGAGAGAAGAGAAAGAGAGAAAAAGATAGAAGGAGAGTGAAAAGAGAGATAGAGAGTACGTGAAGAAGAAGAGAGAAGTCTCCATCAGAAGATCTGTCTTCACTGGAATCTGGATCAAATCCAATCCAGTCAGCTCCATGGGAGCCACATTTGCATTTCATTGATTACAACATTCAGTCGCTGTTATTTCTTGTTTCCTGCTTTCATTTTTAACCTTTCTTCAAGCTGTTTGTCAGCGGGCGAGGTGGATACCTCAGACAGCAAGCTGTGAAGCTCAGCGGTCAGAGGAGGATTCCTCTGGATGGGTTAAGCTGTAGTCCCCAGCAGTTGCAGAGGTGTGGTATCCTCTGGACGGCCAAGCTGTATTGCCCAGCGGATGGCTAAGCTGTATTACCCAGCGGAAGCAAGCTGTGATGCTCAGCTGATGTAGGCAAGTTGTGAGGCCCAGCTGTTAAGCTGTGTATCAGCGGAATCCACACTCTGGTTGGAGTATGGGGTGGACATAGGTCTGCAGACTGAACCACCTAAAAATCCTTCGTCTACTGTGGTTTGATTGTCATATCTGATTCCGCTAGATGAATGCTTATGCTCGATCTGTCTTCATATGTCTATTGGGCTCATTGATTGCACGTCTACTATTTGATTGAACACATCACAGTATTTAAGATTCGGTAGAACTGAATCTATCTTTAGCTTCGCATCTCTGAGTGTTTTAATTTTTTAAATTAGGCAAAAATTTTGAAGGATAGATTCATTCACCCCCCTCTGAATCCATCGCACCAGCCACAACATTGTCTTTTATGGACAGGTCATCAAGCTATAAGCAAATCTGGATGTCCCTTAAAGGCAAGAACCACATAGCCTTTAGATCCCCCAAAGGGATTTTCAACTACAAGTGCATGCCCTTCGGTTTGAAGAATGTCGGCGCTACTTACCAAAGGGCCATGACCAAAATATTCGACGAGATACTGCACAACACTGTCGAATGCTACGTCGGCGATCTCGTCGTCAAGACTAAAAGGCGAGAAGACCATTTGCACGATTTACGCCAAGTCTTCGAGTGTCTCTGGCAATATGGGCTCAAAATGAACCCCATGAAATGCGCCTTCGGTGTATCCAACGGCAAATTTCTCAGCTTTGTCGTCAGGTACTGAGGAATCGAAGTGGATCCCAGCAAGATCAAAGCAATCCGGGAGCTTCCACCGCCCAGCAATATCACTGAGCTCAGGTCCTTCCAAGGGATGCTGACCTACATTTGGAGGTTTATCACTAACCTCTCCGGTCGGTGCGCGCCTTTCGGCAAGCTAATGAAGAAAGACGCCCCGTTTACATGGGACTCGGAATGCCAGGTGGCTTTCGAGCAAATCAAGGAGTACCTCCTTACTCCCCCAGTCCTGGGGGCACCAATCAAGGGTAAACCCCTCATCCTTTATATTGCTGCCATGGACGCTTCGCTAGGAGCTCTGTTGGCGCAAATCAATGAAGAAGGTAAAGAGTAGCCCCTCTATTACCTCAGCCGGAAGCTAATCGGCACTGAATACCGCTACTCCCCTATGGAGAAGGTTTGCTTGGCATTGGTGTTCGCAGTTAAGAAGCTGCGGCATTACCTCCTGTCCCATCAAGTCGAGCTTATATCCAAGCACGACCCCCTGAGGTATCTCCTTCGGTGACCTGTCCTCTCAGGCAGACTGGGAAGATGGGCTCTCCTGTTGATGGAGTATGACATTACTTATGTCCCTAGAAAAGCAATCAAGGGACAGGGTATGGCTGAATTCTTGGTAGCCCATCCAGTGCCAGACGACTCACCTTTAAGCTCGGAGCTCCCGGACGAGGAGTCCCTTGCTGCTCAATCACAACAACTTGTTGAACAGAGCGGAGATGTCTTGCATTACTGGCAGCAAAGCGCTCTCACAACCAGCATACCTTGCTGGGAGCTCTACTTCGATGGCACTTCCCGAGGGATTACCCGGAGCAACCAGGATCCAGCCACCACGGCAGGTGCCAGCATTGTTTTCCTGACTCCTCAGGGCAGAGTTTTGTACAACTCGTGCGCCCTAATGAAATCCCTGAAGCTCTACTCATTGGTTCCATACCATACTGTCGTCACCAAATTAACTCAGAAGTTCTATTTCTTCAAAATATATCATATCCCCTGAAGCAGCAACGCTCAGGGGGATGCCTTAGCAAAACTGGCCGCGGCCATCAAGCTCCCACCCGAGGGCGAGGTCGACATTGTCATCAAACATAGAAGGCTGATGTCGAGCTCACTCGAAGCCAACACCGGTCTCACCATCTACGAGGTCCACGACCTTGACCAGAGTACGCCTCCAGAATAGGATGATTGGCATGCATCCATCATCAAATTCAAGAAAGGGTGGCTCCCTCCTGACCAAGCTCAAAGGGTCCAGCTACTTCGCCGAGCAACCTCTTACGAGTTGATTGGCGACTCCCTGTATAGGCTCGTCCACGAGAAGGACAAGTCAATTCTTCTGAGATGTGTCTCCCTCGCTGAGGCTCAAGCCGTCATGCAGGAGGTCCACTCCGGGTTGTGCGGTGCGCACCAGGCTGGAGACCGAATGAAGCACAACATCAAGCTCAAAGGCTTCTACTGGCTGACCATGTACGTGGACTGCATCCAGTATGCCCGTACATGTCATCAATGCCAAGCCTTTGGCCCAGTACCCATAAGACCTCCTAACCCACTGCGTCCTACAGCCCCCACTTGGCCATTTGCTGAGTGGGGCATGGACATTACGGGGCCTTTCCCGCCGTCTTCCAAGGGCCATAAATACATCTTGGCCGCCACTGACTATTTCTCTCGCTGGGTGGAGGCTCTCCCTTTGCGAGAGGTCACCGGCGAGGTGGTTGCCCGATTCGTCCGGCACAACATCATATGCCGATTTGGTACTCCCAGTCGCATAGTGTCTGACGACAGGACACCATTCAAGAATAAGGCCGTATACCAGTTAGCGGCCAAATTCCACATCGACTGGAGAACTTCTTCGGTCTACAACCCCCAGGCTAATGGTTTGGCGGAAGCCTTCAACAAGACCCTCTGCAAGCTCCTGGCTAAGATTGTTAGTGATGGGGCATCAAAGGTGATTTCCATACACGGGTGAAGTGTATTTGTGTGTTATGGCTTGTATGAGATTGTAATTGTGTAATTTCTTTCATTTGGGCTCCTTGTAAGGCTTATATCAAGCCAATGGGCCATTTGTAATGTAGAGTCCATGGCTAGGTTGCCATTAGTAGAGTCCATTAAGGAGCTTATGCCATATTGGGTCATTAGGTTTCTAATGGGTCATTAATGCACTTAAGGCCCAAATTGGGTTACACTCCCTCATGGGCCAACTAAGTTGGAAGGATCCAAGTCTAGCATGGGCTTGTGGATGGTTCATGGCCCATGAATGGCCCTTGGCCCATGAAGGGGGGGCGCCCCCTTCTTTGGCTCTATTAGGCTAGTTAGGTGTGATTTAGGTGAGGTTGGAATGGAATTAGTCTAAGGTTGAATGGAGATGGTCAAGTTAGACTAAAAAATTGTATTTGGTGTGTTATTCACACTTCATCTCAGCCATTCAATCCCCAACCCTTGATCCAAGGGTCCACATTAGATTTGAGTGGAGTCATATATAATGTTGTATTTTCATGAGAAATTCAATGAAAAATCAGAATTTTGTTGAATGCCTTGAGTGAATTTCGACCTCCTCCCTCTCTCCCTCTGGTTTCTTCATCCCAACCTCCATTTCTAGAGTGTTTCTATCTCCCTTCATCTCCTCTCAACCTCTGGTGATCGTTTGTGCCGCCGCCGTTCGTGCCGCCTTCGAGCCGCCACGGGATCGTCTTCGGTTTTCTATCCTGCTGGACAGAGGTGCAGTTCGTGAATTCCTGAAGCCAGCCACAAGTTCAGATCGATTTGAAATTTTGAGGGTTAGTTTCTATCTTCTATCCCATTCTCCAAAAACAAATCCAGGTTCAAAAGCCACCGTTTAATATCTTTACCATTTCGTTCAACTCTCAATCTCAGATCTTTTCTGTCACTGTCTATAGTGACAGTAGCCCTGAGTTCTCCACCTTCGACCACCCTTTTGATTTATTTTAGACCTCCCAATTTAACTGGGAGTTCTTTCCCTCGTCCCCTACCACCAAAATTTTTCTTAAATTTTTATCATCCTTCTACCTATTTTTAGAAATTTATGTTCTACCGAAGCTACAGTACTTTCAGCCAGATCCCAGATCCGACCTTCGTCCAGTAAACAAATCACAGAAAATCATAGACACATCCAAACGTGTCCAAACTAATTTTTATGTCTTCCCAACTCAATGTCCCACAACTTTCATGAAGAACACAACCCCATATTCGAACGTCTACCTCGTAGTCAAAGGCAATCCACAGTCAAGTTCTTTGCAGGTCTGAGTCTTCAATTACTGTACAGTAGGAGATTGAAAATTCCATAAGTCAAGATCCAAGTAGATCCAGGCCAGATATTTGGGCCTAGGTTGAAGAACTTCAAGCTAGCTTTCCAACGGCGCCAGTCTCGTGTCGATCCGACATCGGGGCTGATCGCAGCGCCCATTCTCGCCGGAGCGCGCGCCGAAATACAGAACCGGCAGATTTTCGATCGGGTTTTCCTACCGGTGCCGAACGGAGCCGCCGGGCCTCCGGCCGGTGAACCAGCGTGCCGCCATCCCAAGGAGCGACCCTCCGGGTATCCACCACTACAGCGGTGCCACCGGGTCCCACACGGCCCCTCCGGACAGCACGTGGGCCCCACCGTCACGTGTTCGGGTGTTGCCGAATCAACGTGAGAAGCCGCCCGTCAACCCGAATTCGGTTTTCCCGGACCCCATTGTGTAGCCCTTTACCACTACCAGAAAAAGCGAGATTTCAGACGGAATTTTCAGACGGAAATTTCAGACGGAAATTTTCGTCTGAAATTTATGACGGATTTTTTTCCGTCACAAATTCCGTCTGAAATATGCAATTACACACCGAATTTCAGACGGAATTTGTGACGGAAAATATTCCGTCACAAATTTCAGACGGAATTTGGGACGGAAAATTTAATCTGTCAGAAATTTATGACCCAGAATTTGTGACGGCCACATTTGTGACGGATCCGTCTGAAAATCCGTCACAAATGTGACTTCTCACGGATTTTCAGACGGAAATTAATCCGTCACAAAATTTTTGCGCCCCCAATCCGTCGCAAAGGCACATTTGCGACGGATTGGGGGCGGAAAAATTTTGTGACGGATTAATTTTCATCTGAAAATCCGTTAGAAGACACATTTGTGACGGATTTTCAGACGGATCCGTCACAAATGTGGCCGTCACAAATTCTTGGTCATAAATTTCTGACATATTAAATTTTCCGTCCCAAATTCCGTCTGAAATTTGTGACGGAATATTTTCCGTCACAAATTCCGTCTGAAATTCGGTGTGTAATTGCATATTTCAGACGGAATTTGTGACGGAAAAAAATCCGTCACAAATTTCAGACGAAAATTTCCGTCTGAAATTTCCGTCTGAAATCCTGCTTTTTCTGGTAGTGTACCTCCCTGCGTGGAGTGGGCAGCGAGTTGCATTTCTATAATATCCGTGTATAATTGTTCCGGGAGTACGACTTCGGTCGGGTCCGTCTTCCCCACGCCGAGCGCGTGGAGGTATCATCTTCGCTCCTACACTTGGCATTTCGCTTATTTCATATATGCTTGTTTATGCCGCTGCTAGAGAGCATGTGTAGGGGTATCTAGCTCGATATATTTTCATATCACCGCTGCTGCGAGAGAGAGTGAAGCCGTCCCGTGACCCGATCCGGGCACGAAAGTGCGAGCCGACCACCCTAGCTCTTGCCGGTTTCTCAACCGCGCACGTCCGACGCTTCCCTCGTTAAGGGACGATCGCGAGCTTGTCGTGTCCGTGTCTCGTCCCGCATCAATTTGGTATCAGAGCGAGGTTGAGTCTAGGGTGTCAAAAAGAAAAAAAAAGAGTGTCATTTACATCGAGTCATTAGTCAGTTTAAGTCGAGTCTAGGATCATCATTGTTTTAAAACACAAAAAAGAGTGTCTTTTCGCATTGCATCCCTTTACTCGGTATATCAAAAGGTGTTGTCCGAACGTTAGGCCATGCCTATCGGGAAGGTCGCACACTTGTGCGAGTGATCTTCGGATCGGTTATCTCCGCCACGTACCGAGTCTTGGTTTACGTCTAGGGTCCTTAGTGTGCATGCATTCCAAACTTGCATAGTCGGTCTAGTGTCTTGTCACCGTGTGTATGCATGTCCATGTCCACTACCCATGGCCGATCCCCAAGACCATACGTCCGAGTGGTCAACTTTTGTGGCCAAAATGAATGTCCTCATGGACCGAGCCTTTGGTTTTGCCCCTCTCATTATGAAAGCCGCTCTACCCAACGGGTCCACAACGGAACTCCATTTCACCGATAGGGAGTCGGATAATTGGGTTTCTCTTGACATCGTGGAGTCTCTCTCCAAGACAGGCGAGATTGTCCGCGATGGTGATTTTGCTTGTGTTGAGTTCTATAAGAGGATCGGCTCTGTTCTCTACACCGATGGCGCATGGTGCAGGATCGGCACACTTGCTGGTTCATGCATCATTTTAGGGCAAAAGTGGTTAGGAGAGAGAAGGGCCAATCTTGACTGGGACAAGAGGACTTGCACCTTATGCCCACCATACCTACCCAGTAAGATCACCCTTAGGGACCCCGTATGTCCAGCCACCCAGCCCCAACGGCCCACTCCACCTTCGGATTCGCGCTTGGAGCCACCTCATCCCGAGCCACCCGTATTTCTAACGGGTACATTATACATAGCCGAGCCGCTTCTTAGTTGGCTCAAGGATGGCTTGGTCCCACTCCCTTACCCGTCTATGGACCCTACCCTACCTTTGGTGTCCATCAACTCCTACCACACAACTTTTCGGTCTAGTCACCATGTCGATACTTTGGATGACCTTATTATGGGATTAGATTCACAATGGGAGTTGACGCATCTTTTGGCCCGAGGCTTTGACCAACCCGCTAGTCTTAGCTTCACCCATCCGGCCTTAGGATCCATTACCTCCGTGTGCACCGTGGGGTGTGTCACCACGGAGATTCTTCTACTCCTCCTGATGCCGGCCGAGTCCGACTTCATTTCCTTTTGCCCGAGGGAGGAAGTTTATTTTCTTCACATGACCATTGTCCCGTTCACTATGACGGATGAAGGTGAGCATTCACACCTTCAATAATTTCACGATTGGGACCATGTCATGGAGGAACCCATCTCCCGGGGTCATACCTTCTTTGACCCTTTTGACCCCTCCACTAGTGAAGCTCCCGAGCTATCACCTTCTCTCCACCTCTTCCAAGGAGTTCACTATTCCACCCATACCCCTCAGTCTAGTCGGCAAGCCGTCTCTACATCTAGGGATGATGACGAAGGTAGTTTTGGATCTCCTAGCCCTTCTTCACCCAAATCCCATCGGTCACCAATGCATGAGTGGTACATCTTAGGGTGTCTAGGAGTCCTCCCTTCCATCAACCATCGTGTACATCTAGTATATGCATGGCACATATTCGGGTGTCCTGGTCCGCCGTCACCCATGTACGGGTCGGACTAACAGTGTGCTTTTTCTTTGTGTGGTTTGTTTTGAGTGATTTGTTTGCATGGTTTGTGTGTCGTTTGTTTGTCTGCATGCGTCTTGTGCAAGCTCGTTGTCGTTCTCTTATGAGTAAGAGGCGAGTGGACTCACTCGATGAGTATGGGATCGGTTCTACTTCTATACCCGGATCAGTCACCTATAGGGACACAGCGGTGATTCCTAGTGAGTCTTCGAGCTGTTTTCTTCCCTTTTGAGAGTGCCCCTTCGGAGTGACCACCTTTAGCCCATAGCAGTTCGCATATCGAGTATATATGGAATGAGCAGGTGACGATCACTTGGAGTGGAGCATACCCGCGCTACTTGGCATGGTGACGGATCCGCCGGGGTACTCGAGCAACCATACCCCTACTCGACAGGGTCGAGTTCCTCCCACCCGGGGAGAATTGATGGGGCATCAAAGGTGATTTCCATACACGGGTGAAGTGTATTTGTGTGTTATGGCTTGTATGAGATTGTAATTGTGTAATTTCTTTCATTTGGGCTCCTTGTAAGGCTTATATCAAGCCAATGGGCCATTTGTAATGTAGATTCCATGGCTAGGTTGCCATTAGTAGAGTCCATTAAGGAGCTTATGCCATATTGGGTCATTAGGTTTCTAATGGGTCATTAATGCACTTAAGGCCCAAATTGGGTTACACTCCCTCATGGGCCAACTAAGTTGGAAGGGTCCAAGTCTAGCATGGGCTTGTGGATGGTTCATGGCCCATGAATGGCCCTTGGCCCATGAAGGGGGGCGCCCCCTTCTTTGGCTCTATTAGGCTAGTTAGGTGTGATTTAGGTGAGGTTGGAATGGAATTAGTCTAAGGTTGAATGGAGATGGTCAAGTTAGATTAAAAAATTGTATTTGGTGTGTTATTCACACTTCATCTCAGCCATTCAATCCCCAACCCTTGATCCAAGGGTCCACATTAGATTTGAGTGGAGTCATATATAATGTTGTATTTTCATGAGAAATTCAATGAAAAATCAGAATTTTGTTGAATGCCTTGAGTGAATTTCGACCTCCTCCCTCTCTCCCTCTGGTTTCTTCAACCCAACCTCCATTTCTAGAGTGTTTCTATCTCCCTTCATCTCCTCTCAACCTTCGGTGATCGTTTGTGCCGCCGCCGCCGCCGTTCGTGCCGCCTTCGAGCCGCCACGGGATCATCTTCGATTTTCTGTCTTACTGGACAGAGGTGCAGTTCGTGAATTCCTGAAGCCAGCCACGAGCTCAGATCGATTTAAATTTTTGAGGGTTGGTTCCTATCTTTTATCCCATTCTCCAAAAAATAATCCAGGTTCAAAAGCCACCGTTTAATATCTTTACCATTTCGTTCAACTCTCAATCTCAGATCTGTTTTGTCACTATCTACAGTGACAGTAGCCCTGAGTTCTCCACCTTCGACCAGCCTTTTAATTTATGTTAGACCTCCCAATTTAACTAAGCATTCTGTCCATCGTCTCCTACCACCACAATTTTTCTTAAATTTTTATCATCCTTCTACCTATTTTTAGAAATTTATGTTCTACCGAAGCTACAGTACTTTCAGCCAGATCCCAGATCCGACCTTCATCCAGTAAACAACTCACAGAAAATCATAGACACATCCAAACGTGTCCACACCAATTTTTCCGTCTTCCCAACTCAATTTATCACAACTTTGATGAAGAACACAACCCCAGATTCGAACGTCTACCTCACGGTCAAAGAAAATCCACAGTCAAGTTCTCTGCAGGTCTAAGTCTTCAGTTACTGTACAACAGGAGATTGAAAATTCCATAAGTCAAGATCCGAGTAGATCCAGGCCAGATATTTGGGCCTAGGTTGAAGAACTTCAAGCTAGCTTTCCAACGGCGCCAGTCACGTGTCGATCCGACATCGGGGCTGATCGTAGCGCCCATTCTCGCCGGAGCGCGCACCAAAATACAGAACCGGCAGATTTCCGATCGGGTTTTCCGACCGGTGCCGAACGGAGCCGCCGGGCCTCCGGCCGGTGAACCAGCGTGCCGCCATCCCAAGGAGCGACCCTTCGGTCATCTACCACTACAGCGGTGCCACCGGGTCCCACACGGCCCCTCCGGACAGCACGTGGGCTCCACCGTCACGTGTTCGGGTGTTGCCGAATCAACGTGAGAAGCCGCCCGTCAACCCAAATTCGGTCCTCCCAGACCCCATTGTGTAGCCCTTTACCTCCCTGCGTGGAGTGGGCAGCGAGTTGCATTTCTGTAATATCCGTGTATAATTGTTCCGGGAGTACGACTTCGGCCGGGTCCGTCTTCCCCACGCCGAGCGCGTGGAGGTATCGTCTTCGCTCCTACACTTGGCATTTCACTTATTTCATATATGCTTGTTTATGCCACTGCTAGAGAGCATATGTAGGGATATCTAGCTCGATATATTTTCATATCACCGCTGCTGCGAGAGAGAGTGAAGCCATCCCGTGACCCGATCCGGGCACGAAAGTGCGAGCCGACCACCCTAGCTCTTGTCGGTTTCTCAACCGCGCACGTCCGACGCTTCCCTCGTTAAGGGACGATCACGAGCTTGTCGTGTCCGTGTCTCGTCCCGCATCAGTTAGCCACCGGAAACACGATTGGGGTGAGAATATCTTCGAAGCATTATGGGCCTATCGGACGGTCTACAAAACCCCCACGGGGTGCTCGCCGTTCTCCCTTGCTTATGGGACAGAAGCAGTTATTCCCATCGAAGTCCAGTTAGCTTCTTACCATGTGGCGGTCCACACTGGCCTTGCCAGCCCTGACGAAAGCGAGTACCAGAGAAGGCTAGAAGAGCTCGCCGATCTAGAAGGAAAGCGGCTTGAAGCCTACAAACACCTGCAAGTATACCAGGCCCGCATGGCCCGGGCCTATGATAAGCTCGTCAAGCAATGAGCTTTCAAGTAAGGCGACCTTGTCATGATCAAGGAAAAAGAAGTCATGGCAGGGTGCTCCAGTGGAAAATTACAGCCAAATTGGCGAGGTCCGTATGTTATCCAGAATGTCTACGAGGGTGGGGCCTACACGGTCGTCGATCATAAAGGTCATAGACTGTTCCCGCCTCTCAATGGCAAACATATGAAGCTATATTATGCACCAGAACATGAGTTCGTGCACCAGCCCGACTAAGGCGCACGCCCCAGCTACTACTAGTGAGGCTGGTCCTTCCTCGTGAAGGATCTAACCGGCCAGTCCTCCCAGTCTTCAATCCCCAGTCAAGCAGCCGGCCCAGCTCCTCGGATCCACCGCCAGGCATTCTCGGGGACTAATCCCTGCCCTCGTTCCTATCACCACGAGAGCACGGGAACTTGTGCACCGGCACCAGTCTAGCCGTCAGGCTCCCAGGTAAGTAAAAAAGGAAAAAAAATAAAAAAATTAGGGTTAAAAATAGAGATGCCCCGGCTGACCCGGTCATCCTCACCACAAGGGGGCGACTGGGGGTAAAAAGGCCAGCAACCTGGCTGAGGTGGAAACCCGAAAGGGCACCTCAGGAAAAATTGGGAAACCCCTCGATGTAAAAACCCACAGGGGCGCGTCGGAAAAAGCTAAAGGGGGTCGGCTCTAGCGAAAACCCGAAAGGGCGGTAGAGCCGATAACGAGAAAATCCTTTTCTCCCCACCAGTCAGAATGACTTTCTACCTATTCCTTGGTGGGCCGTTAGTCTCACCCAGGGCCAGTCCTCAATCAACTTACACTGCTAGAGCATGAACCCTATAATTCCCAGTTGGCCTTGCACTACACTCACTCAGTTTGGCCAACCTTTGGCCCTTGCTTCGACACCGCAGGTCAACCAGTGCCTGTGACAGTCAAGCTCCCAGTCACCATCCCAGTAGACATATATCCCAGCATATTCCCAGACACTTATCATTCTACGCCCCTACATCCTACCTCCCCTAGAAATCCAGAGCCTTCAAGTTTCATTATAATCCCAGTTCCCTCTTACAATCCCTGATCCACCAGCCATAACTCCAGTCATATCTTGCCATGACAAAGTGGCCCGTCGCCACCATGGCATAAGGGTCTGTAAAAACCCTTATTAATGACGGAACAATATCCGGCTACCCACACCTTCCAGTTCCAGGTCACGTCCCCTGACGGCAACATGTCATGGATGGCAGTCTCCAATATATATATATATATATATATATATATATATATATATATATAAGGGAATAATGGGGTTAAAAATAGAGATACCCCGGCGGGCCTAGTCGACGCCATCACTAGGAGGCGACTGGGTGCAAAAATTGCCACCAACCCAGCTGAGGTGAAAACCCGAGAGGGCGCTTTCGGCAAAATCGGGTAACCCCTCGGTGTGAAAACCCGCAAGGGCGCACCGGAAAAAGCAAAAGGGGGCTAGCCCTAGTGAAAACCCTTAAGGGCAGTAGGGTTGGTAAAGAGAAAAAAAACTCTCTCCCTCTTTACTCTTCACTTATGAGAGCCGTCGGCTATGACACCCCCCGATGGCAAGCTTAACGTCACTCCACGACAACGGTGGCTACTACACCCCTGAGGGTCGGTCATCTCGAGTGCCAGTTCCAGTTCTAGTATCCAGTCTCGATTTCGGCTACAACGCCTTCACAGGCCAGTCGCCCAGTTTCCAGTTCTAGTTTCGGCTACAACGCCTTCACAGGCCAGCCGCCTAGTTCTCAGTTCCATTTTTGGCTACAACGCCTTCACAGGCCAGCCGCCCAGTTTCCAGTTCCAGTTTCGGCTACAACGCCTTCACAGGCCAGCCGCCCAATTTCCAGTTCCAGTTTCAGCTACAACGCCTTCATAGGCAGCCGCCCAGTTTCCAATTCCACTTCCGGCTACAACGCCTTCACATGCCAGCCGCCCAGTTCCAGTTTCGGCTACAACGCCTTCACAGGCCAGCCACCAGTTCCCAGTTCCAGTTTCAGCTACAATGCCTCTACAGGCCAGCCGTCCGACCCAGCTCCAACTCCCAGCTATCACACCTTTCCAGGTCACCCAGCTGGCTCCAGCCCCAGTCCCCATTTCCAGTCACAGTCCCAGTTTCAATTTCTAGTCCTTGTCCCAGCCCCGATCTTGGTTGCCACGTCTTCCCAGGCCACCCAGCCAGCTCAATCCCAGTTTCCCAGACACACGCGAATTCCATTTTTTGGCTAACGGCATAATGCTAGCCAATACTCCACCATCTGGTTTGGGGTCAATACACCCTCCAGAATCACCTCTGAAACCCTAAACCACATAAACTACCCTGTTTTTATGGGCCTACGTTGGTACCCTTGTATGTAGGCTTTCATCCTCCAGGATGATTGGCCCCCACATGTAGCCTTTTCTTTCCCCTACTACCCAGTGCTCAGCCTACAGTTTCTAACATCGGGTTCCCTGAACCCGGTGCCTGTTGTCCCCTATCACCCATGCCAGTGCATCGTAGAACAAACAAGCACGACTAACGATAAGTGGTCGCCAGTTCACGCACATCACTCCGTTCCATCGAAAAAGGAAGGGAACAACTCAATGAACAAAAGATCTAGAGTTTGTCATTAATACTCTGTAAAAGGAGCCCAAGACATGCCCTTGGGGTGACAAAATCCATACACTCCAGATATCACAAACATAAAAAAAAAGAGAAATACAATCAAATCTCGGACTCGGTCCCCTCCAGCGCCGCAAGGTGTGAGTCCGCAGCCGCAAGTTTCACCTCCAAGGTAGATAATGATACGTGTAGCGGAAAGTGAGATAGAAGGGGGGGGGATGAATAGATCACTCCCAAAATCAATACAACACAGACCCGATTACTCAACCCCTCAAATTGCAGTGAAAAGGATTTCAGAGACAGACAACAAAGATGACAGGTGTAAGAAAAGAGATCGTGAAAGCCGCCCACAATGAAGCAATGTGACAAGTAGATGGAGAGCAACACAACGTAAACCGGCAAACCACAGAAGCGACTGGGAATTTTTTAGGTGGTTCAATTGCTGTCCGCAATCTACGTCCACCCCTTACTCAAGAGAGTAAGGTTTCCTTGCAATATAGAGTCGCAAACAGCAGACTCAATCTGCAACAACCGCTGCCAAACAGCTTGCCATGAGGAACAGCCTCCTCAGACTTCTGATCAACCAGAAGAAAATACTGGAGAACCAATCTCCCTTCCTTTGCACGTAGCAAAGGGGACCCTGTGCAGTTACTCCCAAGCAACTCACACAACCAGAGGATCGGACCTCTCTTCCTCCAAGACAATGGAGGGAACTGGAGAACTTCTCCCTTCCTCCGAACAGTGGAGGGTAACAATATGGAATGAAGATAAAGAAAAACTTGAAAACAAAACAATCGATGAACGATAATCTTCTCTAGAAACCAAAAGTAATATAGCTTCCGTAGAAGCAGATCTTCACGATCACAAACACTTCTCTCTCTCAAAATTTTTTTTTTCTCAGCTCTGGATGGAGTGGGCTTTCTCTGGTTTTCTCTGCTCTCACACTGCTCTTCTTTTTCACTGTTTCATCCTCTATCGAACCCTTTTCCACAGCATATATATATATATATATATATCTGATCCAGAACTTTAGGCGTGTAGGTGGGGTACGTGTGAGAATGTTCTAGACGTCTATCTACCTCGGATCACGTGCCATATTTCTGGTGAATGCACAGAAAAATTGTTAGAGAAGAAATGAATATTTTTCATACATTTAGCACAATTCGTATTGGTGTATAGAGTAAAGAGCCAGAAATTGCACTGAATCAAAAGAGTAAGCATCGGCTAAGACGGGCATGACAAGCACCGACCTGGAATGAATCAGAAGATGCACAAATCTACGTTAGCTATCTACAGGACTTGCACCGAGTCTAATAAGACATGAAACAGGAACTGCACTGACTTCATTGCTACAGAGAGGTGTATAGGCCTGACTATGCACCGAACATGAATTTGTTTTAAGCAAGGCATGCACCGAGACGGGATATGCAGTCCAGGCAGGAGCTGTACCAAGATGGCAAGAGGAAGTACAAGACAAGACTTGCACCGAGATGTATTTGCACTGAGATGAAGGAACGACCAGCCTGACCAATGCATTCTGGTCAAGAATTGCACCGATTCAAAAAGTTTCAGCGACCTCAAGAGGTGAGATGCAGAGACAGAATATGCACGGACCTTAATGCCCACGACCTAGAGAAATGCACAAGGACAACATATGAATAGCAAAACCTGTGCATGACCAAGGACTTGCACCGAGGCAAGTTCTTTATGTGAAAGATGCAGAACTAGCACTGACTCAATATGCATTAAGCAAAAGAGCGAATAATATGTAATGCACGGACCTAAATGATGCTATTAGCACATACCCCCTTCATGCTTAGAAATAAATAAATGCGTCGTAAAAGAACAAATTGATCTAGAGATAAAAACAAATTGATTTATAGTGTGAGACATCATCAAAACCGTATGGGTGCAACAATCTCTCCCTTTTTGATGATGGCAACACTATGAATCAAGCAATATTAGGGCATTAAAAATAGTCAAGAGCAAGTGAATCATGCAGACAAGCCAAACACAACTTCTGAGACTCTTTTCTCTCCAAAACCACTCCCTGGGACTCTTCTCTCTCCAAAACCACTCCCCCGCAACTCACTCTCAGAAGACCTGTTCACAGTAGCAAGACCTCTCTCAGATATTGCATGACCTCTCTCCCCCTTTGACATCATCAAAAGAAAATGAAAGATATATGAAATTGCTGGAGACATGAGGAAGAAGTACAGTGCTTTTTAGTGTAGAAAGACTCAAGAGCATATCTTAAGAGAATAAGTGAGGTGCTAAACTCAAGTGAAGATTCTTGAACTCCGGTAAACAATAGAGAATTAGAATGAGAGGAAAGTTTATCCACATACATGGTATATGATGTAGAGCAGGGATGAGCAAGTATGGCAAGACATTGCTGAACAAACAACAATCCTCAGTAGACGACAAGAGACAAAATCAGAGAAGGTGTTCTCATGGTATTGAGGACAAGCAATCCAGTAAATTGCATAAAGACAAGGGACTTTATGATGATTTTCAAGAAGACCAATGAGTAAGTTGGTAAATGACACTTTTGACATTAGGGAGACACCTTGATCAGAGGCCTGAATCCCCAGTTACTCAATGTGAGTACCTCATTACCTCTCCTTTTTGAAGAACAGAGTTAGTAACTGTGGCTTTAGACATGAGGAAACACCTTGATCAGAGGCCAGAGTCCCCAGTTACTCACCACCTTGTCACCATTGCTCTGTGATGATCAAAAATATTAAGGTCATTTTGCAAAAAAAAAAAAAAAATTTAAACATTTGACACCTCATGACATAGGAATAACTTCACTTCATTGATGAAGCTCCCAGTTTCTCAGTGATCAAACCATAGACCTTTGTTCATTTAGTTGATCCCTTATGTTGTGGAGATGGAATGATTAGAGACAATACCAGAAGGATTGTTTCTTTGAAGTAAATCTTGAAGTCTAGATTTCAAGTTGTTCTAGACAGATATCAAGACATACAGGTTTTAGCCTGAACCGGAATCATTGACAATGTAGGAAGATATACTTTGAACACTTAATCCAAATCTCTGATGGACTACCAGAGGGAAGATTCTAGTTGGACTTTAGTAACACAGACTTATAGACTTAAGAGATGAGTGAGATTCTACTATCTGAGAGAGAACCGCACTCATTCAATCATGAGAACCAGCAATGACACACATCTGGTCAGTCTTTTGAATTAGTCAAAATCACTACCTATCCAGCTCCCCCTTAAACGAAACACTAAAGAAAACTAACCAGCAGACACACAGAACTCCCCCTCACAATAAGGACGGACTTCTCACACATCCTCTTGCCAAGATAGAACAATTCAATATCAGGAGATTAGCAATTAAGATAATTTAAATAAGCCTAATTCACTCCTTAATGTGGTGAATTTGTCATTGTCTAGAGGCTTGGTGAAGATATCAGCAATTTGATTAGCAGTGCCTACGTGAATCAGTTCAAAGTTGCTCTTAGAAACCTCATCTCTTATGAAATGATGCCTTACTTCTATGTGTTCGGTGCGGGAATGCAAAACAGGATTATTGGCTAGGTTGATGGCACTGGTATTATCACAATAAATAGGTGTGCACCCCAGGTCTACTTGATAGTCCCAAAGTTGGTGTTTAATCCAAATGACTTGTGTACCACAACTCCCTGCAGCCACATATTCAGCCTCTGCAGTGGAGGGGGCCACAGAATGTTATTTCTTGGAACCCCAAGACACTAAACACCCACCTAGAAATTCACAGTGACCACTAGTGCTTTTCCTATCTAATTTACACCCGGCATAATCTGCATCAGTGTATGTAACTAAATCAAGTGTGTGTGATGCAGGAAACCATAAACCAAGAGTGTGTGTAGCAGACAGATATCTAAAAATTTTTTTCACTGCAGCTAAATGCGATTCAATGGATCTACATTGATACCTTGCACACATTCCTACACTGAACTGTATATCAGGTCTTGAGGCTGTCAAATAAAGTAGAGATCCAATCATACCTCGATAGAGCTTGGCATCTACTTCTTTACCTGTCTCATCTGCATCCAGTAAGGTATTGGTACCCATTGGTGTTGTAATGTGCTTCAAGTTGTTCATGCCAAATTTCTTGAGAAGTTCCAATGTGTACTTGGTCTGGTTGATGAAGCATCCATCCTCTAACTGTTGTACCTGCAAGCCAAGGAAATACTTTAGTTCACCTACCAAACTCATTTAAAATTCAGCAGACATCATTTTATAAAATTCATTACATAGTTCAGAGCTAGTTGACCCAAACATAATATCATCTACATATACCTGAACTATGATGAGGTCTTTATTTGTACCCTTGGAAAATAAAGTTTGATCTACCTTACCTCTGTGGTAGCCCTTGCTGATCAGAAATTCTGTCAGTCTTTCATACCATGCTCGAGGAGCCTGCTTTAGACCATACAGGGCTTTGTTTAACCTGAAAACTTGGTTAGGTTGGGGAGAAAATTGAAATCTGGGGGGTTGTTCAACAAAAACCTCTTCCTTGATAACTCCATTTAAAAAGGCACTTTTCACATACATTTGTTGGAGTTTTATATTCTTGGAACAAGCAAATGCTAACAATATTCTTATTGCTTCCATCCTAGCAACAGGTGCATAGGACTCATCGAAATCAACTCCAAATTCCTGACAGTAGCCCTTGGCTACAAGTCTTGCTTTATTTCTAGAAATGATTCCATCTTCATTCATTTTATTCTTAAACACCCACTTAGTTCCTATGACATTTGAATTTTCTGGTCTTGGATTAACTCCCAGACATTATTTCTTTCCAAATGTCCTAACTCCTCACACATAGCATTAACCCAAGATTGATCAGCTAAGGCCTCTTCTACTGATTTGGGTTCAATTTGTGAGACCAAAGCAATTAGGTCTTGGTTATTAACATTCCTAAAGTGAGACTTAGTTCTAAGAGGATCTTCAAGGTTGCCTAGGATGTTATCTATTGGGTGATCTTTAAGATATCTAACATTTATTGAAGACTCACCTGTTTCAGCTGGCCCTTCCTGGTTGGGATGTTTCATTCGGTTGAGCCTTCTCTTCTTCTTTGTCTTCTCGGAATTCCCCATCGTGCTTGGAATCCCTGTCAGTATCTTCAATGTTAGTAGCACCTTTTGTTTCACCAAAAATGATGTGTGGAGACTCTTCAACTTTCTGATCAGTTATGTTAAAGACCCTATATTCTCTTGACGCTTCAGAGTATCCTAAAAATATTCCAAGATAGCTTTTAGCATCAAACTTATCTAAGTCTTTCTTGTCATTATTATGGATAAAGCATTTAGCTCCAAAAATCCTGAAATGAGCCAAGTTTGGTTTCTTACCTTTCAATAGCTCATAGGGGGTTTTCTTGTGAATTGGTCTTACCATGGCCCTGTTGATTGTATAAGTTGCTGTATTGGCCGCCTCTGCCCAAAGCTTTCTTGGTAGTTGACTCTCAATCAGCATGGTTCGGGCCATCTCCACAATAGTTCTATTTCTTCTCTCCACAATTCCATTCTGCTCCGGTGTCCTGGGAGAAGAAAACTTGTGTGTTAGTCCCTCTCTTTCACAAAGATCAGAAAACATGGAGTTTTCAAATTCATCTCCATGGTCAGATTGAATTGAACAAATCTTATGTTTTCCTTCTTGTTTGACCTTATTGAAAATTTATTTAAACTTTTGAAAAGCATCATTTTTACTGACTAAGAAAAAGATCCATGAAAATCTAGAGTGGTCATCAATGATCACATAACCAAACCTATTTCCATTAAGACTCTGAGTTCTAGTAGGACCAAAGAGGTCCATATGGAGAAGTTCCATTGGTCTAGAGGACAATGTCTCAGATCTTAGCTTGAAGGACTTTCTGGTCTGTTTGCCTAGAGTACATACATCATATTTTTTTGAAATAGAATTAAACTTGATTTTAGGCATGCCTCTAACTAAATCATGCTTGATCAATTTATTCAAAGTAGAAAAACTAGCATGGCCTAAACGTCTATGCCAATCAAAAGCATCACCTTCAGAATTAGCAGATAAGCAGAGATTAGATTCAGACTCAACATCTAAGACTACCATGTAGACATTATTGGTCCTGTTGGCTACAAATTTAACCACATCAGAATTTATTTCAAAATTTTTGCATGAGTTATTGTCAAACACAACCCTGTGACCCTTGTCACATAATTGACTAATGCTAATCAGATTGTGTTGAAGACCTTCCACAAGTAAAACTTTCTCAATAGAGTTTGTGGAAGACTTACCAACTGTGTCAACCCCAATGATCTTACCTCTGTTCTTTCCTCCAAATTTGACCAGGCCCCCTACCTTCATTTCTAACTTGCTGAACTTGGATCGGTCTCCTGTCATGTGCCTAGAGCAGCCACTGTCGAGGTACCATTTGTTGTTCTCAGCTGCCAGGCAAACCTATACAAACGGAATCAAGCAAAGTGGTTTGGAACCCAAGATGAGTTGGGTCCAAAGACATCATTCAAATCTTTAAGCAGATGTTTAGGAATCCAGAATTGTTTCAACTTGGTTTTCTCTTGCACCTTAATTTCGGGTCTATTGAAGTTGTGAGCAGAGTTATGTCCAGCTGGTCTGGAGAAATGAAATCTATTCCAGTTATTAGGCTTATCATCCCTGGGATATCTCATGTGCACTTGTTGATTAACAAGTTTTTGAGGGTGAGTGTTGTTTCTCCAGTAACTCCTATTCGGACCCATTCGTTTATAGTAGTTCCAGCTTTTATTCTGATTCATTTGCTTGGTCCAGCTACCACTTATGTTCTGGTGAGTGGGCTTAGTGAAGTTCTTCACAAAATTCATTCCTATTTTAGATGGTCGTCCAGCATTGTTTGTTAAATTTTCTTTTGGACGCTGAACACTTTGACTGCTATTTGAGCTGGATGGTGTGTCCAGCTTCTCTTTTCCCTTCTCTGGGCAGAAGGTAGTGGTCTTGAACTGAAAGGGTCTCTTGTTAGTTGGGTCATAGCCTAAACCCTCCTTATTGAAATTAACCCTTGTTCCTAGTATAGAATCTATATTTGTTTTTCCTTGAACAAATTTTTCTAAAACCTTCTGTTTGTCTTCCAGCTCTCTTTGCAGAGACTCGGAGTTTTTTAAAAGTTCAGTGTTCACTTTCTTAACAGCTTCATATTTCTCTGTGATCACACTATTTTCATTTAGACTTTCTTCAATTTTGATCTTGAGTTCGTTGAGCTGT
The DNA here is from genome assembly GCA_022559845.1 of Amorphophallus konjac. Lineage (NCBI taxonomy): Eukaryota > Viridiplantae > Streptophyta > Magnoliopsida > Alismatales > Araceae > Amorphophallus > Amorphophallus konjac. Next base: position 159,997,613 of record CM040122.1, on the reverse strand, counting down.
GTGTGAATTTCATGGTTGTCTAATTTGTGCTTTTCATTTTCCTTTTTCAGAGAAGTCATTTCTTCTAATTCTTCCTTTAATGTCTGATTTTCCTTACTGATTTGCGTTAGTTCTTCAATATTGGTATTGAATTTTCTCTTCAGAACACTATGCTTTTTACTGAGTGAACTGAACTTGTCTAACAGTTCAGCATAGGCATCTTCCCAGTCATCAATAGAAAAATTCTCAAAGACATTTGTTACCTCCTCTTCGCTGTTTGCCATCAGGCAAATTCTTTCTTCATCCTCCTCTGAGGAATTGGCTTCCAGATCTTCTTCCTCATCGCTCCACGTGCAGACCATTGCCTGTGGCTTACCCTTCTACATCTTCGAGCTCTTCTTCTAAAAGTTGGGACCCTTCTTCTGAAGATCAGGGCAGTTCCCTTTCATGTGTCCAGGTTTTCTGCAATGAAAACATGTAATTCCTTTAGTACTCCTATCTTTATCATTGCTGGAATCAAAGTTCTTACTAGAAGGGTGTGACTTCTTCCTCCTAAAAGTCTTTCCCTTAGACCTTAATAATTTTCTGAATTGTCGAGTGAGCATTGCTTGCTCCTCTTGGTTGAGATCTGACAATCCGTCAGACTCGCAACTGCTACTCCCGCTGCTGCTACTTCCTTTGCCACGGGACACCTTGAGGGCAATATTCTTGCCCTTCCTGTCACTTCCTTCACCATTCCTTTTAAAATTCATCTCGTACATCATAAGGGATCCTATAAGTTCGGTGACTGTCATAGTCGTCAGATCCCTTGACTCTTCTATCACAATGGCCTTAGTGTGCCATGTAGGGGTTAGAGATCTAAGTATCTTCCTGACTATATCTCCCTCAGCCATCTCTTTCCCAAGCCCCTTAAGACTATTTATGATCATAGATAATCTGGCATACATCTCAGTTATGGTCTCCTCTGATTTCATCTTAAACATCTCATATTTAGAGGTGAAGAGATTTACCTTCGTTGCTTTCACTTGAGCTGTACCTTCGTAGATTAATTCCAGCTCATCCCACATTTTCTTGGCCGTCTTATATGCTGAGATGCGGGCGTATTCGTCTGGGTGTACAACACATTGGATGATGTTCATGGCCGTCCAGTTGAGTGACGATAGCTTGACATGATCATCTGTCCATGCGTCCTCGTTCGGTGGCAGATCATATGTGATAACGCAAAAATTTGTCATTTAAAACACGCGTATAACAATCTTAAAACCGAACTCGCACAAAATGATCAAAAGAGAACGTAGTACTATGGCAAGTACGGGTCGAATCCACAGGGAAGAAGAGATTTTTAGAGTTAAAAACCTTGGAGTCCTTTAGAAAACACTTGTGATTTTATTTTGCTTAAAGAAAATTATGAAGTGATGAACAAACCAAACACTTAATTAAAAACACCTATGACTATGTGCCTATGCTATAGAAAATAATTACATGAAGTGAAAAAAAGAGATAGAAGAAGGATGTAGATAGAGAAGAAGATCAAGAATTAGATCAAAGGAATAACTCTTTTTATTAACTTAAAAGAAAGAGTACGTGAAGTGCAAGATAAGCTTACAACAAGGATGTGACGAGATTACAATGAAGTAAAATGAAATTACAATAATAAAAATAAAAGGAGCCTGAGATATGAAGATGGTAGAAGCAATGGTGATGACAGGGCCGTCCTCTCTTGGCCTTGGATCATGAACCACCTTGCGGAAGATGTCATCTACGCCGGGAGGAAGTCACCTTCGTCGTTGAAGCTGCCTTTAGAGGGTGAATAACTTTGAAACCAAGATGAATTAGGGGATGCCCAAGAGGAAGAAGTTGAAGAGGAGGGAGAGAGGAAGAACTTTGACGAAGAACTCAGATAGAAAAGAAGAGTAGAAGGGCTTCAAAATAGAGAAATAACAAAAGCTAGCACCTCGGATGAACAGTGAAATCACAGGACAACAAGTTAAAAAATGGAAAATAAATTTCAAACCAGAAAGATTTAGAAGATGGTGTAGAAGAAAAAGTTGTAGAACACGTAAAAATAAAGAACTTTTATGAAGATAGTAAAAGAATAAAATGAATAGAAGGGAGAGAAATACTGGGAAGAACATAGAGGAACACTGATTCGCAGATGAATAGGACAACACAGTAAAAAATATGAAATATCTTGAACACTAGGAGGAATTAGAAGATGATGCAGAAGAAGACGTTGTAGAGGACTTAAAAATAAAGAACTTTTATGAAGACAGTAAGAGGAGAAGAAGGACGAAAGAGGGTGAACTCGGCGGCCTAAGAAGATGTGAGAGGGAGAGGGAGAGAAAAATTGCCAAAAAAGAACTCCTTTCTCCTCCTTGTCATGGGCTATTTATAGGGAAAGTTGGGTAGATGGAGGGTGAAGATTGTATCAAAAGGAGATGGATGACTGAGATTTAGGTAGAATATGATGCATGGGGAAGAGAAAAAGTAGGTGGACACCCCCTTTCTTGGACTTTAGGCACCCCATTTATCAAGGCTCATCATGTCTCTCCTTTATTTCAAACTTTGAATGTCCTTTTTGTCCTTTTCAAACTTAAACTTTGAATTCCTCCTTTTCAAACTTTGAATTCAAAATTTTGAATTTTCTTTTCCCTCCAACCAAAATATTTTGAATTCTTTATTTGACTTGGTCGAAGTGGTGATGATAGTTTTACCCCCGGCTTCTTTTACAATTACCTTCGGTGTCCTGCACACATATAATTACAATCTAGTCCATAAAAATTATCATAATATGCACATAAATATCAAATGCTCATAGTTATGCAATGGAGAATTAATGCCCATGACCCTCAACTTTAATTTATCAAATAATATCACCAAATTAATCAATTTATGTGAAAGCTCTAATTTAAATGCGGAGTTGAGGTTAACTATGAAATATGCATAATTACCTAATTATATGCACATAAAATGGTGTACATGCAATGAATTAATATAGAAAATAGACACTTATCACACCCCCCAACTTGAACATTGCTAGTCCCTTAGCAATGTAAACAATTATAAAATTAGGACTAGCAAACACTCATGTGTCACAAATCATGGCAAGAACATTATGTATAATGATTTAGACTTTGGAGTATTACAAGTTCAAGTAGAATGTATTTGGTATAAATTTCATCAGTCCATGTGTTTAGACCTTTCCACAGGATACACTCCAAATTAAATATCTCTTTGTGTATGAGTGATATAACTTGACTAGTGACTACCAAACAGTCTAGATGAATGAGTCTTCTACCTTTCACTTAAAGATGATTCTCAATTCTGCCCACCTCTTGAATTAAGCTTCTCGAATTACAGGTAGCTTCACTCTGTCAGTTTATACTTCTTTTTTTATTTTTTTTGACACACGGTGCTGCACATCCCTTCGCCGTTTGACGCGAACCTCAACTCTTGCCTTAGGAGAAGCATGTCCGGTTACTAAGTTCAGGGGCATTTTCCATGTGTGTTTTTTTTGGCAGGTAGCTTTTTACTCACGATTACGTTCAACGAATGGGCATAATATTCATCATCACCTAAGTGTCAAGTAAAATTCCCATCATCCTAATGTTTGTCATCCACCGATCTTGTTATTGTACAATTGTGTGCAAGTTCAATAGAATTTTCAGGTGTATTCTGAGGAAAAGGCTAAAGACATAACCAATTAATTCATCCCTTTAACTTGTAACTTTCACGTGTAAGACTCTAAGTCCTATCATTCTAAGAAAAGTTTCTCATCATGAAATATGAACATGAAACACTTGTTAGAGGTGTGATGAACGGTTGCAATTATTTTGAGAAAATTCGAGCTCAAGCTACCCCCCAACTTAGGTGACATTGTCCCCAATGGCATGAACATAATATAAAAATGAAATAAAGCTATGAAAAGTAGGGGGAAGGATAGATACGACCTGAGAGAGAGATGCCGTCGTCAGAAGAATGTGGCTCCAAGATCTTAAGGAATAATAAATATATATATATATATATATATATATATATATATATATATATATATATTGAAAATGATACAGAGTAATTGGGTTGCCTCCCAATAAGCGTGAAGTTTTACGTCTTCCTCCAGACGCAATAGAGCTCATAATGGATCACTCAGCCTGAGAGAGTCCTTCTGCAGCATTGGAAGATTTTCAATGTAAGGTTTCAAACGTTGACCATTGACAGTGAAAGTTTGACCAATTTTAGGATCAATAATTGTTATTGCACCATGGTCAAATATTTTAATTACCACATATGGTCCATCCCATCGGGATTTCAATTTACCAGGGAATAATCGCAGTCTAGAGTTAAAAAGCCAGACCTTTTGGTTGATTTGAAAAGTTTTTCGTGAAATGTGTTTATCATGGAATGCTTTAGTGTAGGCTTTATAAATCCTAGAGTTCTCATAGGCCTCATTGCGAAGTTTCTCTAACTCATTCAATTGAAGGGCTCTATGGGAACTAGCATGTGCTGAATCAAGATTGAATTGTTTGATTGCCCTGTTGTGACTCCTCTGTGTTGATGATGTTGACAATAACTTTATTTCATTGGCAACAACTTGTTTTGATTGATTGACAACTGTTTATGTTTTGATGAAACTATCTCTGTCAGATTGTCTATGTGTTCTATACAGTAAGAGTCTATACATCGTCATGCACACACACACAGGTCTACACATTGCACACACACAAGTCTACACACTCAAAGTCCATACATTGCATTGTTGTGTTTGTGCATCGTTTAGAACATCAGTCTATACATTCACATGGCCTGTCTGCACGCTAAAGTCTGTACAGAGCTTGTGCCTGTCTGACTAGCAAGTCTGTACATCATATGCGAAGTCTAGACATCGGTGAAGTCTGTACATTCACCAGCTTAACTTTCCAAGTCTAGACATAGGTGAAGTCTGTACATTCACCAGCTTAACTTTCTAAGTCTAGACATCGATGGAGTCTGTACAGCCTGTGTGTTCCACGATATCAAGTCTATACATCGTGCTTTGCTCAAGTCTGTACAGCCCTTGCTTTGCTCAAGTCTGTACATCCCCTCCTTTGGCAAGTCCATACATCGCCATAGCTCGTATGCAGAGTCTAGACAGTCTTAACCAAGTCTGTACACTGCCATCTTGCAGCATAGCATAAGTCTATACATCGTCCGTCTTAATCAACGTCTCATGATTCGAAGTCCATACAGCGCCTTGCTTAATGCAAAGTATGTACATCGGACTAAGTATGCATAGGCTAAGTCTATACATCATGTTGCAAGCACGCATTGAAGTCTGTACATCGTCCGTCTCACTCAGCATCTAAAGTGGACTTGAAGTCTGTACATCATCCATCGTCTCAACTTGCGTCTCATGACTTGAAGTCCATACATTGCCTTGCTTAATGCTAAGTCTATACACTGCAGCATGCATTGTCTCCAAGTCTGTACAGCGTTTAGCGTCTCATGCAAAGTCTGTACATCCACCGTCTTAGTTGAGCTTTGAAGTCTGTACAGCCCTTGCTTTGCCAAAGTCTATACATCGTGCAGTTGAAGTCTGTACATTCACCGTCTCAGTTGAGAGTTGAAGTCTGTACATCCACCGTCTCAGTTGAGAGTTGAAGTATGTACATCCACCGTCTCTCTTGAGCACTTGTGCTTCTGATGTCTGATCAAGTCTATACACTCTTGAGCATATCTTCAATGTACACACTTTGCTTGATGCATTCTACGTTACACATTAGCATGTCTGTACAACGTCTGCATAGTGAATGTGAAGTCTGTACATGATTCAGTGTTGCATTCACTAAGCCTGTACATGTAAGGCCCGTGCCTTAATGGATCCTTGATGGTTTTTGTTCTATTATTTGTTCTGGAATTTCCGGCTATTTTCCTGGATTTTTAGGAATTTGTCTGATATTTTTCCGGATTTATTTGGAGTTATTTGAGGGTTATTAGAATTAATGAGATTTTAATATATATAATAATTATATTATATATATTTTAATTTCTTTTTTTTCTTTTAATCCCTCTCTCACCCTCTCTCCCCCGTCGATCTCTCATTTTCTCACCCTCTCTCTCTCCTCCATGCGATCGTCCTTTCCCCTTCCTAGGGATCGCGGACGAGACGAGGTCGGATTGAGTCAAGGTTGGTGCCGTTGGATTCCTCGCGTCGAGAGGAGCACGTAGGTGTCCACTTCGGCATGGTTCGGTGATCGTGGGAGCGAGGTGGAGCGTGAAGGCTTCGTAGCTCTTCCTCCTTGCATGCGGTCTTTTCTTCGGTTTCGGCTTGCGAGAGGTAGGGGGATGGAATCCTGATCTCGCTAGGATCATTTCCTGTGGCTCGTTCCGTTGATTAGAGCCCGTGGCATGCATAATGTTCATTTCTTCCATTTGTAGGGTTTTAATGAAATTCTTGAGATTAATGCTTCTTAGGCCTTGCATGTGATGTTTTTAGTTGTTATATTGTCATATGGGTTGCATGGTTTGACAGGTTACAGGTTTTACATCGTTACCCGGCGATTCAGATCGTCCGGGAGGGAACCGATTTTTATATATAACCCGTCCGCGACCCAGGTGAAGTGACGGTCTCGCAAGGAACCGTCACATCTCCGACGGTCTTTCGTGAGCGCGTTACTTCAATGTAACGGCCCATCGTGGGTGCGTTACATTGAGAGTAACGGTAGGGCTCCCAGCCGTCGCTCCCTCGTTGATTTACGTTGGTTTGGTCAGGCGGTGCGCCCGACGGCCAGTCGGTCGGCCGTCGTTTCCAAGCGACGCGCCGAGCCCGGGGCGTCGTTTCGCCTGCGATTGATTTAAATGCTATACGTTGGTTTTAGGCCTCGGGTGAAAGTAACGGCGGTGCTCCTGCGCGTTGCTTCGAAGCAACGCATAGGACCCCCACCGTCACTCTCCCTCTTAGGTCCTTTGAGCTGGAACTCAGGTGGAAGTAACGGATGGAGACCAGCGCGTCGTTCTTGGTGTAACGCGCCAGTCCCCGACCGTCACTTTCAAGTAGTGCGTGGGTATTAGACCGCCGCTTCCCTGATGGTTTTAATATGTTGCCAGCCCATTTGTTATGCATTCCTTTTTATACTCATGCCATATTCGTATTGTTTTAAATGTTTAGTGGCGTGTTTTATTACCATTAGAGTAGCCTTTCTTTCCACGCAATGGAGCCACTGTTGTTGCCCTAAGGTCTGTTGAGTGCCGACCCGCTTGAGGATGGCAGAGGGGTGTGTTTCCCATGCACGGTTTATAAGCTAGTTCCGTGGGCTCCCAGCCAATGGTAGCGTCCTACCAAGGGGGAAAACTAGCTAGAGGGCCTGGCTCAGGCTAGAGTCAGTGTGTGCACACGTGGTCGGAGACTGTGGACTGACACCGACGGGTGCCACTCCGACTAGTCACTTGGTTTGGTACTGTTTACGCGCTTAGCTTGTCGCTTCGTCGACTGCGAGTGCTTGAGACGCAGTGTAAGTCGTCAGTGGACGCTTCTGGTTTCTGCTCCAGTGGTTGTCCTTCCTTGTTGCTTGGATTAGTTGAGACTTATTCTATTTCATAGCTTTAGTTTTAATCGCTTGCATTTAGTTAGCTGTGGTAGGCTTTAGCTATTATGCTTGCTTAGTTAGAGTTTGCAGCTTTACTTGAGTAGTTATTCATGCCATTGCCTGTTAGCTATTTAAATGCATGCTCTACTTGCCTTTATTTATGCGTGTATGCTTGTTTAGTGCGAGGTAGGGATCCGCGTGACCCCTACTGAGTCTGGCTGTGACTCACCCTTTCTCCTTTCAGGTGAGCCGCGCCCGTCGTCTCCCGGTGCTTCGTGAGCCATTTTGGAGACCGTGTTAGCTGCCAGCTTTAGTCGAGACGCCTTTTGAGGCTTGTTCGTACTTTTTCCGGGATATGCCCCGCGTAGTTGTACCTTGTGGACTAGTACTCTTGTTTCTCTGGACTAGTATATGAATATCACTCTAGTTATTTTTGAATTGCTTCCGCACTTGTGTTAATTTCTTTACTTAATTGTAAATTACGTGTTCCAAATTCCAATTCGTTATGCATATCCCTCAGCACTTTTCTTCTAACCCTTCAGGGGCCTCATCAGCCTCTTGGGTGGCTTCCCCAGTTCTTGGTCTCGGTGTATCGATGTTATCTGTATATCGGTATCCTGAACTCTGGGTCGTTACAGTTGGTATCAGAGCATTAGTTGAGGAATTGTATAAGGAATTGAAATTTGCGCTTGTCTAGAGCTAGTCCTGTTGTCGTCTATTGCTGGCATAGGATGTTTTCCGTATGATTGATTAATTGCGATTGATTTGTGTTTTGGCAGTGTAATTATGCCTCCCCGTCGAGGAAGACCCCCTCGAGCTCCTCGTGTTCCTCGAGATGCGCCCAGGGAAGATAGTGGTTCTGCACCTCCTTCTACAGTTCCTGCTGTTCCAGTTGTTCCTCCTCCAGCGCCGGTTATTGCTCCTCCAGTTGAAGCGCCTGGCAGTCGAGGCAAGGCATTGAAAGAATTTCTTATGTTCAATCCGCCTGCTTTCGATGGTCAAGCTGATCCAGAGGTGGCAAGGCAATGGTTGGACGCAATCGAGCGTGTGTTCGTATCGATGGAGTGTGCTGAAGATGAAAAAGTTATGCTTGCTGCTTTTCAACTCCAGGGTACATCCATCACGTGGTGGAAAGCCGATGGCAGATTGCCTTCCGTTCAAGACCTCTTCGGCAGATCACTTGGGCAGAGTTTGTTGCTGCTTTCGAGCGTGCCTATACTCCTACCTGTCTTCAGATGGACAAGATGTATCAATTTATGGAGCTGACTCAGGGTGGTATGACTGTGCTTCAGTATCAGAATAGGTTTATGGAATTGGGTCAGTACGCGCCTCATGTGCTGGCTAGTGAAGCTTTGAAGACTCAGCAATTTTTATGAGGTTTGAGGCCTGAATTGAAGATGCCTCTTATCGCCAGTTGTGTTGCGGATCTTGATAGTGCGTGCCAGACAACGGTGGCTTTAGAGCTGGAGATGACCAGACCTGGTGGATATCCTCAGGTAGGGTCAGTGCAGCCGATAGCTCAGTCGTAGCAGACTTACCGACCGCCAGTGCCAGGTGTTCCCTCGGTCCAGTCAGAGATTTTTAGTGCTTCCTCTCCTTCCAAGCCCAAGTTCAAGCGGTTCAAGAAGAAGAAGTTTTTCCAACAGCCGTCCGGTACAGATTCTGTTCAGCAGCCGACAGCACCTTCTTCTCGGACTCGGCAGAGCTCAGCTGTCAGTCAGCCATGGACGTGTAGGAGGTGCGGTGGTCATCATAAGGGCCAGCCGTGTTCTCTTCCTGTTGTTTGCTTTAGGTGTGACCAGCCGGGTCATGTGGTTCGTGATTGCCCGCTGAGGCCGAAACAATTGCAAGTTCCTCAGTTTTCTCAACCTCAGCAGCCGCAATTCAGACCTCCGACTGCATCTCAAGCTCAGCAATTTTACTCTCAAGCGTCGGCGCCTTCTCAGCAATCTTCAGCTGGTTCTAAGAAGCAGAAAGGCAAGGTTTCTCATTTGACTAGAGCTGATGCTGTTGCGTCCCATCTTGTGGAAGGTACGATTATGCTTTATGGTCATTCAGCTCGTGTCTTATTTGATTCTGGTGCTTCTCACTCTTTTATTTCTGAGGATTTCATGGCCTGTATTGAGGAACCGACTTCCGAGGTATCCTGTGAGATGTTTGTTGAATTGCCTTCTGGAGATTTCATGGTTACACCTTTGTGCCTGGAAGAATCTCCTGTGATGATTGATAATCACCAGTTGCCGGCAAGATTGTATGCGTTGCAGCTGGCAGATTATGATGTTATTCTGGGAATGGATTGGTTGGAGCATTATGGAGCTGTGGTTGACTGCAGATCGAAGAAAGTCTATTTTCAGCCACAGGGAAAATCAGCCTTTTATTTTCAAGGTATTCGATCCCGATCTTCTCGTATGATTATTTCTGCTATTCGAGCCTATAGGTTGCTTAGCGCAGGTTGCCAGGGATTCCTTGCTTCAGTGGTTATTGTTGAAAAATCACGACGGGATGTTTGTGATATTCCGGTTGTCTGTGAATTCCCTGATGTGTTTCCTGACGAGTTGCCAGGCTTGCCCCCAGAGCGAGAGATAGAAATGGTGATTGAACTGATTCCAGGTACCGGCCCCTTAGCAAAGCCGCCGTACCGAATGGCTCCAGCTGAATTGAACGTACTGCGTGCACAGCTACTAGAGTTACTGGAAAAAGGTTATATTCGTCCCAGTTTTTCTCCGTGGAGTGCCCCAGTGCTGTTTGTGAAAAAGAAAGATGGAAGCCTGAGACTTTGTATTGATTACAGGCAGTTGAATCAGGTGACTATCAAGAATAAGTATCCGCTTCCCAGGATTGATGATTTGTTTGACCAGTTACAGTCTGCTACTGTCTTTTCACGGATTGATCTCAGATCTGGCTATTTTCAGTTACGGATCCGGGAATCCGATGTGGAGAAGACTGCGTTCAGCACTCGTTATGGTCATTTTGAATTTTTAGTCATGCCGTTTGGTTTGACTAATGCCCCAGCAGCTTTCATGGACCTGATGCAGCGTATCTTTCGTCCATTTCTGGACCAGTTTGTGGTGATCTTTGTTGATGATATTCTGATCTATTCTGCCTCTGATAATGATCATGTGCAGCATTTGAGGATCGTTCTGCAGACTCTAAGAGATCACGAGCTTTATGCGAAGTTTAGTAAATGTGAATTCTGGCTTCGGGAAATTCATTTTCTTGGTCATGTGATTTCTGGTGATGGAGTGGCAGTGGACCCTGCAAAGATCGATGCTATTTTGAGTTGGCAGAGACCGAGAACTGTAACAGAGATTCGAAGTTTTCTAGGTTTGGCTGGGTATTACCGCAGATTCATTCAAGACTTTGCGAAAATTGCAGCCCCGATGACTAGATTGACTCATAAGGATGTGTCCTTTGTCTGGTCGGATCAGTGTGAGGCTAGCTTTGTTGAATTGAAAAGGCTATTGACTTCTTCTCCTGTGTTGACTTTGCCTTCCGGCTCGGGTGGATTTATGGTCTGTACAGATGCTTCTCGAGTAGGTTTGGGTGCAGTGCTAATGCAACATGGTAAGGTTATTGCATATGCGTCCCGGCAGTTGAAACAACATGAAGGAAATTATCCCACGCATGATCTAGAGCTAGCTGCAGTTGTTTTTGCCTTAAAGATCTGGAGACATTATCTGTATGGTGAGAAATTTCAGATTTTCACCGATCATCAGAGTTTACAGTATATTTTCTCCCAGAAGATCTGAATCTCAGGCAGAGGCGATGGATGGAATTCATGAAAGATTATGACTTTACACTCTCCTATCAGCCTGGTAAAATGAATGTAGTGGCTGATGCTCTGAGCAGGAAAGTGCAGGTCAGTCATTTGTTGCTTCATGAATGGAAATTATGGGAACAGCTTCCAAGTGAGGCATTCAGTGCAGAGTTTCCTGCTGATCCGAAGATGGCAGTTTGTGCTAGCTTGGTTTTGGGTTCAGCTTTATATCATCAGATTAAAGATGCCCAGCAGGCTGATTCTGATTTGGCTCGTGTTATATCAAGCTATGATGTGGATTTTGATACGGAGCTAGTTGTCAGTCTTCAAGGCAGATTATATATTCCCGCTGATGATGATTTAAGACTTGAGATTCTGAGTGAGGCCCATGGTTCTCGTTTTGCTATTCATCCGGGTGTCACCAAGATGTATCAGAATTTGAAGAAGCAGTTCTGGTGGCCAGGTATGAAGAAAGACGTGGCTGTGTTTGTTTCTAAGTGCTTGACTTGTCAGTTAGTTAAAGCCGAACATCAAAAGCCAGGTGGTTTGCTTCAGCCGTTAGAGATTCCGATGTGGAAATGGGACCATGTTACTACAGATTTTGTGGTGAGTTTGCCTCGGACTTCTCAGGGTTTTGATGGCATCTGGTTGTTAGTCGACAGATTGACTAAAACTGCCAGATTGTTGCCGATTAAAGTTACTTGGAATGTGCAGAGATTGGCCGAGCTGTATGTGCAGAAGATCGTGCCACTGCATGGAATTCCTGTTTCACTTGTGTCAGATCGTGACCCACGTTTTACCTCCGGCTTCTGGCGTAGTTTCCAGAAAGCTTTGGGCACTGAGTTAGCTTTCAGTTCAGCATATCACCCTCAGTCAGATGGACAGTCAGAGAGGACTATTCAGACTTTGGAGGACATGCTGAGATTGTGTTGCCTTGATTGGCAGGGTTCGTGGAGTCAGCATTTGCCACTTGTTGAATTTGCTTATAATAACAGTTTTCATACCAGTATTGGAATGGCTCCTTATGAAGCACTTTATGGTCATCCTTGTCGAACTCCTCTGAACTGGTTTGATGTTGGGGACAGATTGTTGACAGGACCGGACATGGTGCAGCAATGTTCGGATGTGGTTCGTCTGATCAGGCAAAGATTGTTGACAGCTCAGAATCGACAGAAATGTTATGCAGATCAGCGCAGACGTCCACTACAATTTGAACCTGGAGATATGGTGTTTGTTAAAATATCTCCGATGAAAGGTGTTTCCAGATTTGGGAAGCGTGGAAAGCTTAGCCCGCGGTATGTTGGCCCTTTTCCGATTGATGAAACTATTGGTCAGGTGGCTTATCGTTTGCAACTTCCTGCGGCTATGCAAGCTGTTCACGATGTGTTCCACGTGTCTCAATTGAGGAAATATGTGCCAGATGCTTCTCATGTTCTAGATGATTCAGTGTGGCCTGAGGTGACTGCTGATTTGTCCACGCCAGAATTTCCTATCAGAATTGAAGACCGTCGCGAGCAACGGTTGAGAAATAAGGTTATTCCACTGGTAAGAATTGCTTGGCAGCGTCACTCCGGTAATGAGTCTACTTGGGAGCGTGAAGATGAGATGCGTCAGCTTTTTCCCTTTTTATTCCAGTGAGGTATAAGTCCTTTCTCAGTTTCCTCCTTTTCGGTTGTTGTAAATTTCGTGGGTGAAATTTCTGTAAGGAGGGAGGGACTGTAAGGCCCGTGCCTTAATGGATTCTTGATGGTTTTTGTTCTATTATTTGTTCTCCGGATATTTTCCTGAATTTTTAGGAATTTGTCTGATATTTTTCCGGATTTATTTGGAGTTATTTGAGGGTTATTAGAATTAATGAGATTTTAATATATATAATAATTATATTATATATATTTTAATTTCTTTTTTTTCTTTTAATCCCTCTCTCACCCGCTCTCCCCCGTCGATCTCTCATTTTCTCACCCTCTCTCTCTCCTCCATGCGATCGTCCTTTCCCTTTCCTAGGGATCGCGGACGAGACGAGGTCAGATTGAGTCAAGGTTGCCGCCGTTGGATTCCTCGCGTCGAGAGGAGCGCGTAGGTGTCCACTTCGGCATGGTTCGGTGATCATGGGAGCGAGGTGGAGCGTGAAGGCTTCGTAGCTCTTCCTCCTTGCATGCGGTCTTTTCTTCGGTTTCGGCTTGCGAGAGGTAGGGGGATGGAATCCTGATCTCGCTAGGATCATTTCCTGTGGCTCGTTCCGTTGATTAGAGCCCGTGGCATGCATAATGTTCATTTCTTCCATTTGTAGGGTTTTAATGAAATTCTTGAGATTAATGCTTCTTAGGCCTTGCATGTGATGTTTTTAGTTGTTATATTGTCGTATGGGTTGCATGGTTTGACAGGTTACAGGTTTTACGTCGTTACCCGGCGATTCAGATCGTCCGGGAGGGAACCGATTTTTATATATAACCCGTCTGCGACCCAGGTGAAGTGACGGTCTCGCCAGGAACCGTCACATCTCCGACGGTCTTTCGTGAGCACGTTACTTCAATGTAACGGCCCATCGTGGGTGCGTTACATTGAGAGTAACGGTAGGGCTCCCAGCCGTCGCTCCCTCATTGATTTACGTTGGTTTGGTCAGGCGGTGCGCCCGACGGCCAGTCGGCCGGCCGTCGTTTCCAAGCGGCGCGCCGAGCCCGGGGCGTCGTTTCGCCTGCGATTGATTTAAACGCTATACGTTGGTTTTAGGCCTCGGGTGAAAGTAACGGCGGTGCTCCTGCGCGTTGCTTCGAAGCAACGCATAGGACCCCCACCGTCACTCTCCCTCTTAGGTCCTTTGAGCTGGAACTCAGGTGGAAGTAACGGATGGAGACCAGCGCGTCGTTCTTGGTGTAACGCGCCAGTCCCCGACCGTCACTTTCAAGTAGCGCGTGGGTATTAGACCGCCGCTTCCCTGATGGTTTTAATATGTTGCCAGCCCATTTGTTATGCGTTCCTTTTTATACTCATGCCATATTCGTATTGTTTTAAATGTTTAGTGGCGTGTTTTATTACCATTAGAGTAGCCTTTCTTTCCACGCAATGGAGCCACTGTTGTTGCCCTAAGGTCTGTTGAGTGCCGACCCGCTTGAGGATGGCGGAGGGGTGTGTTTCCCATGCACGGTCTATAAGCTAGTTCCGTGGGCTCCCAGCCAATGGTAGCGTCCTACCAAGGGGGAAAACTAGCTAGAGGGCTGGCTCAGGCTAGAGTCAGTGTGTGCACACGTGGTCGGAGACTGTGGACTGACACCGACGGGTGCCACTCCGACTGGTCACTTGGTTTGGTACTGTTTACGTGCTTAGCTTGTCGCTTCGTCGACTGCGAGTGCTTGAGACGCAGTGTAAGTCGTCAGTGGACGCTTCTGGTTTCTGCTCCAGTGGTTGTCCTTCCTTGTTGCTTGGATTAGTTGAGACTTATTCTATTTGGTAGCTTTAGTTTTAATCACTTGCGTTTAGTTAGTTGTGGCAGGCTTTAGCTGTTATGCTTGCTTAGTTAGAGTATGCAGCTTTACTTGAGTAGTTATTCATGCCATTGCCTGTTAGCTATTTAAATGCATGCTCTACTTGCCTTTATTTATGCGTGTATGCTTGTTTAGTGCGAGGTAGGGATCCGCGTGACCCCTACTAAGTCTGGCTGTGACTCACCCTTTCTCCTTTCAGGTGAGCCGCGCCCGTCGTCTCCCGGTGCTTCGTGAGCCATTTTGGAGACCGTGTTAGCTGCCAACTTTAGTCGAGACGCCTTTTGAGGCTTGTTCGTACTTTTACCGGAGTATGCCCCGCGTAGTTGTACCTTGTGGACTAGTACTCTTGTTTCTCTGGACTAGTATATGAATATCACTCTAGTTATTTTTGAATTGCTTCCGCACTTGTGTTAATTTCTTTACTTAATTGTAAATTGCGCGTTCCAAATTCCAATTCGTTATGCATATCCCTCAGCACTTTTCTTCTAACCCTTCAGGGGCCTCATCAGCCTCTTGGGTGGCTTCCCCAGTTCTTGGTATCGATGTATCGATGTTATCGGTATATCGGTATCCTGAACTCTGGGTCGTTACAGTACACACCTCAGCCTTGCAAATATGACGTCTGCACATGCCTTAGCACTGCATATATGAAGTCTATACATGCTCTAGCGTTGCATATATAAAGTCTGTACATGGCATTGTTTCGCATTCACAAAGTCTATACAATGGTTGCACATTACACTTCAGCTAGTCTATACAATGCAGAGTCTTTACATTGTTGTCTTTAACTACGATCAAAGTCTGCACATTGCATTACACTTTAGCAAGTCTATACAATGTCTGCATTGCAAACTATGAAGTCTGTACAAAGTGTCGACATTAAATTGATAAGTTCCTTTCGACTAACTGACAGGGACTAAAGTGCAGAGACTGATGATTGGGCACGTGATCCTAGGATAAGGGGAGTGACCAGATTATGACACATGTACTGAAAGCCTGCTGGATGCTGCCACGTGGTCCAAGCCATTGGGCGGGAGATGTGGAGAGCACACGCCCTTCCTGCTGCTGGTATATATATGGAGTTTCTTCCTTCATAAGAAGGGGATTGAAGCAGATCGAATAGAAGTAGCCAGAGCTAAGAGAAAAGAATAGAGAGTGAGCGCCTGCATGATCCACAGAGAAGAAGAAAAAGAGAGAAGAAGATTCAGAGAGAAGAAGAGAAAGAGAGAAGAGAAGATTGAGAGAGTTGAGTTGAGAGAGTCTTTTCAAAGTCTTGTAAATCAGTCTCTTGGTTCAGATACCAGAGCTGATACTGCTCAATTGAGCTACATTCGTTTTGATTTTTCATTTTGTTTGTTTCTGTCTTTACTGCTTTCGAAACTCTTTTGTTATCAAGCTGTGAGCCAGCAATTACAGTGGAGGTTTCCACTGGACAGGTGAAGCTGTAATCCTCAGCAGGTGAGACCAGGTCTCGGACGGCTAAGCAGTATCGCCCAGCGGTTGCAGAGGATTTGTTCCTCTGGTCAGCAAGCTGTAAAGCCCAGCGAAGCTGTGTATCAGCGGTCTGTTGGCAAGTTGTGAAGCCCAGCTGTTCAAGCTGTGAGTCAGCAGGATCCACATTCCAGTTGGAGTGTGGGGTGGACGTAGATCTCTGGATTGAGATTGAACCACCTTAAAGATCGGTGTCTACTATGTGATTGCCTGTGGTTTGTGTGATTTCATAGTATTCCTTCTGTCGTTCAACAGTTGCTTGTTTTAATTCCGCATTAGAGTTCAACTATGTTTTAAAATTATACATTAGATCTATTCACCCCCCTTTAGATCCACTCTCAGTGGTAATAGACTGCGTCCATCTAACATAACAGTTGGTATCAGAGCCTAACTCTTCTACAGGGACTTACAGCCCGAAGAGGAAGGTACAGATGGATGCTCGAGAGATGATCACTGAAGGACACTCAACCACCAAGCCCCCTTTCTTCGATGGATCTAACTATGTATACTGGAAGAACCGTATGCAAGTATTTTTGAGGGCGAAGGATTATGAGATCTGGAAGGTAGTCAACAAGGGACATTATGAGCTGTCCCCTAATGAGGAAGTCTGGACCAAGGAGGAGATCAGAAGGTCTACTCTAAACTGGAGCGCCATAAACGCTATTCAATGCTCTCTGCACCCCACGGAATTTTCTCGAGTATCAGC
The DNA here is from genome assembly GCA_022559845.1 of Amorphophallus konjac. Lineage (NCBI taxonomy): Eukaryota > Viridiplantae > Streptophyta > Magnoliopsida > Alismatales > Araceae > Amorphophallus > Amorphophallus konjac. The sequence goes on along the minus strand of CM040122.1, from coordinate 159,980,636 downwards.
TTGCAGCTCAGCTAAGGAGATGTGGGATGCACCGGAAGTTATTCATGAAGGGACTTCTCAGGTTAGAGAGACGAAGGCTAATTTCCTTGTGTCAGAATATGAAGCCTTCAAGATGAAGCCAAATGAGACCATCAAGGAGATGTACTCTCTATTAACTATCATCACAAATGGTCTTAGAGGTCTCGGGAAGGCTCAAATAGAATACGATGTAGTGAGGAAGATATTGCGTTTCTGACTCATGCTTGGCATACTAAAGCTACAGTAATGGAGGAGTCAAGGGATTTGCGAAATACAAGGGCAGATGAGCTAATTGGCTCGCTGATGGCATATGAGATTAATCTGCCAAAGATAGAGGAAGCTGAAAAGAAGAAGAAGCCAATCGCTCTGAAAGCTGGTGCCAGCAAATCCAGCAAGTCCAGCAGATCCAGCTCTAGTGGATCATCATCTGAGGAGAGCCTGAATAAACAAGATATAACTCGTACTGAGATGGCAATGATGACCAGAGAGTTCAGGCGGTTCCTCAGGAAAGAAGGAGGACGATTCAGCCAAAAGAAGTATAGTGGCGGCCGAAGGGATAAAAGGTATAAACATAACCCTGCAAAAAAAATTGAAACTAATACTTGTTAGATAGGCCATTTGAAAGCTGATTGTCCATAGAATCAGAAATACAAGGACAAGTCAAAGAAGAGGAACACAAAAGGGATAGCTATGGTGAGTACCTGGAGTGATGAAGATGAAGGCTCCTTGAGCAATACTTCTGACAGTGAAGCCGAATCTGAAAAGCCCATTTGCCTTATGGCAACAAGCTTTGAAGACAGAGAGGAGGATTCAGATGAGGTAACTTCTCGATTCGATAATTTTACTATTGCTGATTGGGTAGATGCCTATCATGAAATAGCTGATAAAGCAGATGACATTAGAAGGGAAAACACGCATCTAAGAAGAAAGATTAACTCCATGCAAAATGATACAACTCTAACTGATAAAACTGCATGTCTTGAATCTGAGAATAATAAACTCAAACTCACATGTTCTGAATTAGAAGAAATCAAGAATGAGTCAAAAGCCTCTAAAGAAGATAATGAGAGGTTAGAAAAAGAAGCTGATGAATGGAAGTTGAAAATTCAGAAATATGAAAGTGAGATAAAAATTATGAATGAAAAATATCAAGCTGTCCTAAGTGTGAATACAGAACTGAAAAAATCCATTGAAGACATTCAAAAGGATAATGAGGAGAAGCTTAAAATTATTGAGAAAATGACCCAAGGTTCAGATAACCTAAATGCTTTGTTAGGGTCAAACGTCAACTTCAGAAAAGAGGGCCTTGGATTTAACTCTAGTGCAACAAAAAGCTTTGGAATGAAAACTATTTCATTTGTCGCATAAAAAGAGAAAGGACCTCTAATCAACATGAAGTCAAACATTTCAGTGAACAAAGCTGTAAATCTAAAAAAGCCCAGTGCTGAGGAGAAGGGCAAACAAAAGCTGAGTGAGCCTAGTAGAGCTAGCACATCCAAGCAAAATCCCAAAGCTCAGTCTCAGGTTAGGGGTCAACCTACACAGTCTTATAAACCCCGTGTTAAGGTCACCAAGTCTCCACCATCACCACCACCTCTGAAGAAGACCCAATACACACCTATGAATAGGTCAGCAGGGTCCAAGGTGCAGGGGAGGTAGAATACTTTTAGAGCTCAACCCAAACATTTCTACCAACCTAGAGCCCAGTCCCACTTCTTTGCACAGTCAACCTATCCAAATAGGTCAGGATGGACTAGGACTCAAGGAAGGTTTACAGGTTATGGACATCAGGCTACACAGTCCTATAAACCTTACACTAGAAATTGGGTTAATGGGTATGGCTCTTGGACACCTAGGAACCAACATTTCCGCAGCCAACCCAATGATTACTATGGCCAAAATTTCGTGAATACACCCTGGCCAAGGCACTGGCATAGAAATAATCAATCTGTAAATAATCATGCTAGTGTCAACAAGAAAAAGCATAATAAAAAGAAATCTGGAAAATCCACTAAACAGAACTGTTTCAAACAAATGTGGATTCCTAAAAGTCTGCTTTCTTGTGTTAATTACTTTTCATCTTCTCTGGAGCCCAATCAGTCTTGGGTTCCAAACTTCTCTACCTGATTGTGTGTGTAGGTATGCCTGGCAGCCAAGAACAATTTGTGGTACTTGGATAGTGGCTGCTCCAGGCATATGACAGGAGATAAGGCCAAGTTCTGCATGCTGACAGAGAAACAAGGAGGCCTTGTCACCTTTGGTAGCAACACAAAGGGTAAGATTGTTGGGACAGGTAAGGTAGGTAAGTGTACTACCTATTGCATTGAAGATGTCATGTTGGTTGAAGGTTTAGCATATAATTTACTTAGCATCAGCCAACTATGTGATAAAGGATGCAAAGTTCTTTTTGACTCTCAATGCTGTAAAGTTTTTGAACCTGATTCCGAAACTGTTAAATTTTATGGTAAAAGGATAAATAACACTTACATGATAGACTTAGATGATATACAACATTCTAACCTATGCCTTACTGCTAGCAGAGAGGACTTAGCATTTTTATGGCATCGTAGGTTAGGCCATGCTAGTTACACTGTATTGCATAAACTGAACAAGCATAGCATGGTTAGAGGACTTCCTGAAGTTTCCTTTAAGAAAGAAAATAAAATCTGTGATGCATGCACTCAGTCAAAGTTAACTAGAAAGTCATTTAAATCTAGATCAGAAAATCTGTCTTCTAAACCCTATGAGCTGATACACATGGACCTTTTTGGGCCAACCAGGTCTGTCAGCTTATCAGGGAGGAAGTATGGGTTTTTCATGGTAGATGACTTCTCTAGGTATACTTGGGTATATTTCTTATCACATAAAAGTGATGCATTCTCAGAATTTCAGGAGTTCTGTCTTAAGAAAAACCAGAAAATTGAAAATAATTTAACTTATCATGGAGGTGAGTTTGAAAACTCACAGTTTGATGAATTCTGCAGGTCAAATGGAATTCATCACAAGTACTCCTCACCAAGGACACCCGAGAAAAATGGAGTTGTGGAGAGGAGAAACATAACCTTGGTGGAGATGGGTCGTACACTCTTGGTTGAAGGTGGTCTGCCAAGAAAGTTCTGGGCTGAAGCAGTAAATACTGCCTGTTATGTAATTAACAGAGCCATGGTAAGACCTTCTACCCAGAAAACACCCTATGAGATCATAAAGGGTAAGAAACCTTCTATTGCTCATTTCAAGGTTTTTGGTTGTAAATGTTTTATTCATATAAATGATAAAAGAGACCTTGATAAATTTGAACCTAAAGGTGAACCAGGAATTTTTCTTGGTTACTCTGAAAACACCTGAGCATATAGAGTGTATAAACTAAATTCCAAAACTGTTGAAGAATCTCCACATATTATTTTTGATGAATCTTTGGTAAAGTCTAATATTGGTCAATGCAGGAATGAAGACAATGGTGATATTCTGAAAGAAGGGAATCCTGCAGACAAATCCGAAGATGAGGAAGGAAATGAAGAGCTTAATGAAGAAGAGCCTACAGTTCAGGGGGAGGTAAATGAAAATCATGATAATGAAATTGTCAACATTAGATATCTAAAAGATCATCCTGTAGATAATGTGATTGGCAATTTGCATGACCCTCCTAGGACTAGAGGCCACTTAAGAATTCAAAATGAATTGAATGCATATGCCTTTGTATCAAATGTAGAACCCAAGTCCATTGACTGTGCTCTTAAGGATGTGCATTGGATTAATGCCATGCATGAAGAGCTCAATCAATTTGACAGGAATAAGGTGTGGCACTTGGTTCCACCTCCTGATCATGAAACAGTCATAGGGACTAAATGGGTATTCAGAAATAAAACTGATGAATCAGGGAATGTCATTAAAAATAAGGCCAGACTTGTAGCTCAGGGGTATAACCAGGAATTTAGAATTGACTTTGAAGAGTCTTTTGCCCCTATAGCCAAGTTAGAAGCTATCAGAATCTTATTGGCTTATGCATGTTCCCTAGGAATAAATCTTCAGCAGATGGATGTAAAATCTATTTTTCTGAATAGGGAAATCAGTGAGGATGTCTATGTGAGGTAGACTCCTAGCTTTGAATGTTTAGACTTCCCCAATCATGTGTATAAACTTCGAAAAGCTCTCTATGGTCTTAAGCAAGCTCCTAGAGCTTGGTATGACAGGTTGAGCAAATTCCTCACTGATAAGAACTTCACAAGAGGTGTAGTTGATCAAACCCTGTTTACTAAGGTAAGTCATTAGGATATTCTTATCATTCAAATTTATGTGGATGACATTGTCTTTGGGTCAACTAACCCCAAATTATGTGAGGAATTCTCTCAGATAATGACTAATGAGTTTGAAATGAGCTCAATGGGTGAGCTCAAATTATTTCTTGGACTGCAAGTGACACAGTCAAAAGATGGAACTTTCATCTCTCAGTCCAAGTACATAAGGGATTTACTGAAAAAATACAAGATGGATAACCTCAAGGAAATAGCTGCTCCAATGGGTACCTCAACCAGTTTAGATGAAGATCCTCAAGGTAAACCAGTGGACCAAAGGCTATATATAGAGGTATGATCGGATCCCTTCTATATCTTACAGCATCTAGGCCTGATATTCAATTTGTAGTGTGTTTATGCTCTAGATTTCAGGCTAGTCCTAAAGAATCACATCTTAAATCTGTGAAAAAGATTTTTAGATATTTACTAGGCACCCAAGAGCTAGGTCTTTGGTATCCTGCCAAGTGTGAGTTAGAACTTCTAGCCTACACTGATGCAGATTATGCTGCGTGTCGAGTAGAGAGAAAAAGCACTAGTGGGTATTGTCAATTCCTTGGTGGCTGTCTAGTATCTTGGGCATCTAAGAAGCAACACACTGTAGCCTTGTCTACAGCTGAGGCTGAATATGTTGCAGCTGGTAATTGTGCTACCCAAGTACTTTGGATCAAGCACTAACTAGATGATTATCAGATAAAATTGGGATGTATTCCAATCTTGTGTGATAATACTAGTGCTATATGCCTTGCTAAAAATCCTGTTCATAATTCTAGGACTAAGCATATAGAGATAAAACACCATTTTCTTAGAGATGTTGTAAATAAAAAGGAAATTGAAATGAACTTCATTGAAACTGAAAAATAAATTACTGATATTTTTACTAAGCCTCTTGGGAATGAAAGGTTTAAATTTCTTAGAAGAGAACTTGGCTTGTGTAAATTTCAGCATAATGAATAAACTCTCTGATGGCTTGAATAAACCTTGTGAATGTTGAATGTTGCAACATACTCATGATCATGCATGACATTCATATTTTTTTTGCATCACACTCATGATCATCATTGCATATCATTTAGTCATGACTGTATCTAAGCTCTCTCTCATCTAAAACCACATGCATATAGACAGGGGGAGTATTGTTAGAAATTCAGAGTGGTCATCAACTTTATTGAAATCCAAATTCTTTGACCCTGAATGAGTTGAGTCTGACAATATGGCAATCTGTTAGTCAGTTCTGATTCCTAAGCAATAGAAAATAGACTTTTTCATTTATAAGAACTTTAATTGCTTGAAGACTGACTTAATGGTTTAAATTTTATAAAGTTTAAAGTTTAAAGATTGTAATCAGTAAATAAGAAAGCTGGAAATTGATAAAGCTCTCAACCCTTATCTTATTTCATGTCAGATAAAGCCAATTATATCTGAAATCTAAAAACTCATCTAAAATCCTGTTAGAGAAGGCTAAGTATGTGTATTGTCCTTAAACAAGTCATTCTGAAATAAATAAAGGACAGCTAAGAAAGATATTGAAAAATATTAAAAAATAATTAAAAAATAACATTGGCAGAGCAATGACTGGTAAAATACTGAGAAACTAAGTGATCCATTAAAGAAATGGACAATACTTAGTCATGAGGTGTATCAGTTATCTCTGTATAAAATGATCAAAATAGTAGGGTGGTTTCACTGAGTACCTGGGGGTAACTGACGTCTGATAAACGTGTACCCTCATACAAAAAGGTGTAAATCAGTTTTATTGAGTTTGATCATAGGCAGAATGGTCCATCATGTTGAGTATCTAGGGGTATTGGCGTCTGATAAACGTATACCCTTACGTAAAAAGACAAATGGTACCTGAATGCCCTTAATGAAATAATATTGAAAATGCTGTTCCTTCAAAAGAAATTTCAGGGATGTCAATTTGTTTAATTTCAATACATGACATGGTATCTCTTAACCATTTTTTTACTGAGTTTATGAAAGTAAGATATTTTGAAACTGAATCTCTCATGCAAATGTGATTGTGGTTTATTGTTTTATCGTGGACAGAAAACTTATCCATTGATTGTAGGGCATGAACTCAAAATTTATAACCTTTAAACTAGAATTCTATCTCAAAGCAGTTTCTAAATTCATATGATTGAAGACTCTGTGCTTTAGAATGCTTATTCCTGAACTACTTGTTCAGAATGCCAGTCAGATGATTTCTCTTGTTCCTTCCCTTGTACTTTCTTTAGAATGCCAGTTCAGAATGCTTTAGAATGCTTCTTTCCCTCCTCTTTGTTGATGGCAAAGGGGGAGAATTTATTGTGTGTTTGGTGAATTCCAGGGGGAGGGAGTGTATGCATCATATTATGGCATAGGGGGAGATCTTGTCTTTCATTTCTCAGCATGCATCCATAGCATCTGCATGACAAATCTGACTAATAATTCATGTCTTTCATCAAAATTACATCTGTATGACAGGATGTTGATATTCCATATGATAGGGTGTTGCCATCATCAAAAAGGGGGAGATTGTTGTGACTCCTCTGTGTTGATGATGTTGACAATAGCTTTATTTCATTGGCAATAGCTTGTTTTGATTGATTGGCAACTGTTTATGTTTTGATGAAACTATCTCTGTCAGATTGTCTATGTGTTCTATGCAGTAAGAGTCTATACATCGTGATGCACACACACACAGGTCTACACATTGCACACACACAAGTCTACACACTCAAAGTCCATACATTGCATTGTTGTGTTTGTGCATCGTTTAGAACATCAGTCTATACATTCACATGGCCTGTCTGCACGCTAAAGTCTGTATAGAGCTTGTGCCTGTCTGACTAGCAAGTCTGTACATCATATGCGAAGTCTAGACATCGGTGAAGTCTGTACATTCACCAGCTTAACTTTCCAAGTCTAGACATCGGTGAAGTTTGTACATTCACTAGCTTAACTTTCTAAGTCTAGACATCGATGGAGTCTGTACAGCCTATGTGTTCCACGATATCAAGTCTATACATCATGCTTTGCTCAAGTCTATACAGCCCTTGCTTTGCTCAAGTCTGTACAGCCCCTCCTTTGGCAAGTCCATACATCGCCATAGCTCGTATGCAGAGTCTAGACAGTCTTAACCAAGTCTGTACACTGCCATCTTGCAGCACAGCATAAGTCTATACATCGTCCATCTTAATCAACATCTCATGATTCGAAGTCCATACAGCGCCTTGCTTAATGCAAAGTCTGTACATCGGACTAAGTCTGCATAGGCTAAGTCTATACATCGTGTTGCAAGCACGCATTGAAGTCTGTACATCATCCGTCTCACTAAGCATCTAAAGTTGTAGAAACCCAAAATTTAAAAATGAGAAATAAAATTTTCAATTTGATTATGTAATTAAAATTTTCATGAAATAATCAAATTTCATTTTTACTATATGAAATAAGCTAGTTTATTGAATTTACTTGAATCAACTAGAAGTAAATAGAGATTAAATGCTTTGCACCTTAGATAAATCAATAGTAAGCCCAATAAAAGTCCATGTAATGGACTAGGATCACAATTGACCCATTGGATAATCCAAAATGGGCTGAATTAATGGATTAAAGGATTTGTTAAAGGATAAATTGACCTAAATTCGTAACATGTGTTTAATATGCAATTTTAGGGATTTTAATAATCCTATTTCTATAAGATTTGACTCAAAAATGGACCCTTACCTACCAGCCACCTTGGACCAGCCGTTTTTACACTGAATTCACACTTAAGATGGTCTAAATTAAGAGGAGAAATTGTATTTTTCTTCTAAAACGAGTTCATGGGGTTGGTGGATTTAGGTAAGAAAATTTTGACCCATTTTGCCAAGTTTTGGCTATAAATAGAACCCTATTCGACCCTCAAACCATCCCTGGAAGTTAAGTTTATGCTGCTGCGAAGATTCGTGGAGATTTGAAGGAGGATTTGGAAGATCAAGGGTCTTCTTTATATATTTGGGGATAATCTTAGATCCGTCAAAAGGTAGGTGTCTCTCAGGCTAAACTTCAATTAAATCATGCCATCTTTTTCATTTTTCTGTCCTATTTCCATTGATAGCTCATTTATTAAATTCCGTTCTGAAATGAGCAAGTTATGGTCAATTTATTGAAGGGGTATTCCCGTTTTTTCATCAGGTCCAGAACGCGCCATACATCAGTAGCGCGTTCTGAACGCGCTGCCCCGATATAGCGCGTTCATACAGTGATTTTCCCGCCCCTCTGGGGTCAAATATTTAAAAAAAAATTATATTTTCAGAACGCGCTATCCAAGGGTAGCGCGATGTTCAAAGTCGCGCTAGCTTATGCTAGCGCGTTCACAAAAATTGGGTCAAACATTTTTTAAATATATATATATATATATTTCCAGAACGATATATATATATATATAATTGGCCTTGACCGCAGCACGGCACGACACAAATAAATAAATAAATATATATACATAACTAGCTTTGTATCAACTCACAATTCAAGCCCACATCCTATGCCCCTTGGGTCCTGACCCAAGGGTGAGCTCTCCAACATATAAAGCTATGCAAGTTTTTGTAACTTCCAATGTGGGACTAAACTTAAGTCACTTTACAATAGGAACTATATCTGTTGGAAGTCCACGTTAATTGTACGTAACTAGTCACCAAAAGTAAGAAAATGTAAGATTAGCATGTTTTAATTCTTACATCATGTTAAAATTTTATTTTTGTAGAATGAAATTATTTTTACATATAAAAATCTAATTTTCACCACATTAGTTTATACATACTAAAAATTGTTTTCAACATGTTAAAACTATTTCCAGCATGTTAAAAGTGACTTCCAATATGATAAAATTATTTTATACATACTGAGATATAAAAATTATTTTCAGCATGTTAAAATCTATTTAAAGCTATTTTTGTGCATATAAAACTTAATTTCCTATTAAATAATTAGTAAATTGATGCATGAAAATTACTTCCAGCATGATAAAAATTCTTCTAGTATAGTAAAGTTATTCCAGCATGTTAAAATCATTTTTGGCATGTTAGAATTATTTTCAGTGTATTAAAACTATTTTTCAGCATGATAATTCTATTTTCCTATCAAATAATTAACAAATAAATGGAGAAAAATGATTTTTAGCATGATAAAAATTATGTTGTTATCAAAAAATTTCTATAATCAGCATGGTAAACTTATCTTATCATCTTATCAGTAAGTTGATTATTTTAGCATGTTAAGTATTAATTTTAGCATGTTAATAATTAATTTTCAGCATGTAAAAATAAAATCCAGCATGAAAAATTTATTTTTATCATCTTACCAGTAAGGTAACATATGAAAATCATTCTCAGCATGTTAATATTATTTTCAGCAAGTTAGAATTATTTTCAACATAAAAAGTTATTTTCATAATAAAATTCCGATTATTATAATAAATCATCGTTTTGGCTAACTAATGCATTTTAATGAACAAAAACTTCCTGTAAACATGTCTAAACACTTGTAAATCAAATGCACATAAGATTAAACCATGGAATCAAATTAATTATATTAAACTCTAATTACTTGATTTTCTTCCTACTTACCGTTCATTTTTGAACTCCACGACTTAATGTCGTTAAACATTATGCCTTAAATTGTTATCCACTTTTCTTGCAACTTCTAAAATTGTGTCAAATCTGTGCTTATTACAAACAGCATATTCTTGAAAATTCTTGGCCATATACATTAAAGTGGATGTCTAAACGAACTTGGGATCTTCGGATCCATATGATTCAATGCCTGGCATTAATGGGGCTCGGTCTGGTCCTGGGGGGAGCGCCCGAAAGTACTTGTGCCCATTGGAGTTGATTGACCAATGGTGTGGCATTACACCGAAGTGCATGATAGATTTACTTGATACGGCATTCCACTATTCGTACTTGTTTACTTGTTACTTGTTTACTTGAAAATTACATGAATTACTTGACTTGCGTGAAAATGGCCAATTACATGGAATTCCTTACTTGTTCAAAGTCATTACTTGGAAATTCATCTTGATATCATATCATCTCAATTACTTAGAAATTCCATTCATGTTTATACACTTCCCGATACAAGTTAGAAAATTATTTAAATTACTAACACTTAAAGATTGCCTGGTTCATAGAGATATAAAATCCTACTGAGCTTTTAGCTCACCCTACGTTTTCGTTAATTGTTGCAGGAAATGAAAATGAACAAGGGAATGGACAAGAGTGAAAGAGTGTTTTCCTTTTTACCTAGGTTTATGTAGATCAACTAGTGATTTTACAAGAATGTTGTAATTTGGATTTGGAAGTTGTAATTGCCTTTATGACTTATGAATTAGTGTTGTAATACTTCATTTTGATGGAATAAAAGTATCATTTTCCCATTCATTTCTGACTTTAGAAATAAAATTGTACTTGCTCTGATCGACACGATTGTTTACGACTCGTCACGCCCTCGATATTCCGCGTCGGGGCGTGACAGTCTTTGTGGTATCAGAGCCAGGTTACATCAAATCCTAGGTTTCACAATTATGGGTTCATTCTTAAAACATAGTTTCCCTCAAACATAGGTTCTAGATCAATATCTAGAAATTGGATAGGTCTCAAAACCTTCCCGGTAAGATTGGGTAGAAGCACGGGTTAAATGAGAATTATCAAGAAATAAATACCACAACAAAAATAATAAACCTTGGAATTATGGTTTCAGGCTAATTCTCGCAAATGGCCGCCGAGAGAGCTCAATGGCGCGAGATGCAGCGGACCGTTCAAGGCTTAACACAAGCCCTCCAACAGGTTGCTCAGGGAGGAGCAAACCGAGGAGCCGGAGACTTGCATAGAAATTTCCGGAGCATGAACCCTCCCAAGTTCGCTGGATCTACGGATCCGGATGAAGCCGAACACTGGATTAAGGAGATCGAGAGGATATTTCGAGTCATGTAATGCGCCGACGAGGAAAAGGTCCTACTCGCTACTTTCCAACTGGAAAGGGATGCATGTGCCTGGTGGGAATCAGTCGAAGCTACTTTACCGCACGACCAAATTCTATGGGAAGAGTTCGTGGAACACTTCAATAACAAATACTTCTCCGATCAAGTACAAGAAAGGAAGGCCGCCGAGTTTGCCGCTTTGAAACAAAGGGGTTTATCAGTTGCGGAATATGAAGCTCAATTTTCAAGGTTATCTCGGTACGCTCCACATCTCGCGAGTTCTGACAAGATGAAGGCACGGAGATTTCTTAATGGCCTTAAGCCTCAATATATTACTCAACTGGCCCCGATGGATATCCAAATTTATTCTGATGTGGTACGGAGAGCACAACTCCTAGAAGATGCAACGGAGTTATCGGATCGCATCCGAGGAAGGGAAGCCAAGAGAGAGCAAGTTACTGGGTCCGGAAGTTTCAAACCTTCCTTCGGGAAGAAAAGGCCCAATGACGGGCGTAATATCATCAAGGATGGGCGAAATTTTAACAAAGGTGGACGTAACTTTCATGGGGACAAGAAACCGTGGACATTCGATAAGCAAATTGTCCCTATATCGGCAACATCAAAGGAATTATGCAAATACTGCGAGAAGCCCGGACATAAAGCTGAGGAATGTTGGAGAAAGCTCGGTGCATGTCTTCGATGCGGGAGTCGGGAGCATAGGATCCTGAATTGCCCTCTTCTCAACGAGCAAGCTCCATCACCGGCAAAGCTTCCTATTATTGCTAAGAAGCCAGGAAGACTTCAAGCCCTTATGGGTAAGAAACCTACCGAGGAAGGAGGTATCGTGGAAGGTACTCTTTTCATATACTCCAAGCCTGCCTCTGTCTTATTTGACACCGGAGCTACGCATTCATTTATATCTAGAAGATTTGCTGGTCTTTTACCTGTGAAGCCTGTTCCATTAATTCTACACTTACCATTACTACCCCTATTGGAACGGGAACGGAGATTAAACACGTCTATCCTGATAGTGAAATTCTAATTAGTGGTTATAACTTACCTGCTGATTTGGTATGCATGGAGATGGAAGGATATGATGTTATTTTGGGTGCCGACTGGATATCTACACATGGTGCTAGTGTCAATTGCAAGTTGGGTACGGTAACTTTCATGGGTTACCCCGACCTTCTATTTTCGGGTATCAGACATTTCAAGCACATACCTCTAATTTCGGCCCTCAAGGCTGAGAAATTCTTAAGGAAGGGTTGTGTCGGTTTCTTAGTTTCTATCACTATGACCGAGCACACTGAACCCATTCTAAAGGACATTCCTATCGTTCGGGATTATTCTTACGTATTTTCGGACGAGTTGCCTGGTATTCCACCTGAGAGAGAAGTGGTTTTCTTGACCAGTGACTTTATTGGGTTACCCAATCTCATATTTTCTGGTATCAGGCATTCCAAGACATATCTCTTATTAGTCGTGTGACGACCCAGAGTTCAGGACACCGATATACCGATAACATCGATACACCGACACCAAGAACTGGGGAGGCCACCCAAGAGGCTGATGAGGCCCCTGAAGGGTTAGTGGGGGTTAGCTGAGGAATATGCATAATTAATTGCGAATTGGGGCGCGCAATACAAATAAGTATTTAAGATTTAAACACAAGTGCGGAAGCAATTTAAAATAACCAGAGTGATATATGTATAACTAGTCCAGAGTCACAAACACTAGTCCTCAAGGTACAACTACGCGGGGCATACCCCGGCAAAAGTACAACACAAGCCTCAAAAAGGCAGCTCGTGCTCAGCTGGCAGCTAGGAACGGTCCCGAAACAGCACACTAAAGTCCGGGAGACGGCGGGCGCGGCTCACCTGAAAGGAGAAGGGTGAGTCACAGCCAGACTCAGTAGGGGTCACGCGGATCCCTACCTCGCACTAAACAAGCGAACATGCATAAATAAAGCAATTAAAGCATGCATTTAAATAAATACACAGGCAATGGCATGAATAACTAATCACAAGAAAGCTGTAAACTCTAGCTAAGCAAGTATAACAGCTAACACATGCCACTACTACTTAAATGCAAGCGATTAAAGCTAAAACTACCAAATAGAAGGAGCTGCAACTAATCCAAGCAACAAGGAAGGACAACCACTGGAGCAGAAACCAGAAGCGTCCACTGACGGCTTACACTGCGTCTCAAGCACTCGCAGTCGACGAAGCGACAAGCTAAGCGCGTAAACAGTACCAAACCAAGTGACCAGTCGGAGTGGCACCCGTCGGTGTCAGTCCACAGTCTCCGACCACGTGTGCACACACTGACTCTAGCCTGAGCCAGGCCCTCTAACTAGTTTTCTCCCTTGGCAGGACGCTACCATTGGCTGGGAGCCCACGGAACTAGCTTACAAACCGTGAATGGGAAACATACCCCTCCGCCATCCTCAAGCGGGTCGGTACTCAACAGACCTTAGGGCAACGACAGTGGCTCCATTGCATGGAAAGAAAAGCTACTCTATTGGTATAAAACACGCCACAATATATTAAAACAATGCGAATATGGCATGAATATAGAAAGAAGCGCATAACAGATGGGCTGGGAATATATTGCAGCCATCAGGGAAGCGGCGGTCAAAGACCCACGCGCCACATGCAAACGACGGTCGGGGGCCGGCGCGTTACTTCAAGAATGACGCCCCAGTCCCTATCCGTCACTCCCTTCAGGGTTCCAGCTCAAGAGGCACTAAAGGGCTTGTAACGGTGGGGGCCCTGCGCGTTACTTCGAAGCAACGCGTGGGGTCACCGCCGTCACATCCACCCGAGGCTCAAACCACCTATCAGCGTTCTAAATGATAGCAGACGAAGTGACGCCCCGGTCTAGGCGCGTCGGACCGAAACGACGGTCGGCCGACTGGCCGTCGGGCGCATCGCCTGACCAAATCTACGGAAAACAGTTGATGAGTAACGGATGGGAGCCCCACCGTTACTCTCCAAGTAACGCACCCCCAATGGGCCGCTATTTGGAAGTGACGCGTCAGCTATGGACCGTCAGGCAAGTGACGGTTCCTGGCAGGACCGTCACTGCACCTGGGTTACGGGCGGGTACGGTTTGTAAACCGAAGCCCTCCCGGACGGCTGAAAACGCCGGGTATCGACGAAAAACCTGATAACCTGTCAAACCACGCATGCTAGACAACAATTTAACATCTAAATCTAGCACATGCAAGGCCTAAAACGCATTAAACTCAAGATTTAGGCTAAAACCCCAAAAATGGAAATATACACATCACGCATGCTACGGGGTGCTAATCATCAAGCAGGCTAAGGGAAACGATCCTAGCAAGATCGAGATTCCATCCCCCTACCTTTCGCAAGCCGAAACCGTCGAACGGGCCGCATGCAAGGAGGAAGAGCCACGGAGCTTCCACGCTCCACCTCGCTCCCACGATCACCGATCCACGCCGAAGTGGACACCCACGCGCACTACTCGACGCGAGGAATCCAACGGTGCCAACCTCGCCTCAATCCGATCTCGTTTCGCCCGAGTTCCCTAGGAGAGGGAGGGGACGATCGTGAGAAGAGAGAGAGGGAGAGGGTGAGAGTGAGATCGACGGGAAGGGAGAGAGAGAGAGAGAGGGAGAGGTTATAAAAAAAAATAAAATAAAATTAATATATATATAATATAATCATTATATATATATAAATCTTATTAATATTCAATAACCCTCAATTAGCCCCAAATAAATCTGGAAAAATACCAGACAAATTCCTAAAAATCCAGGAAAATAGCCGAAAATTCCAGAACAATTAATAGAACAAATACCACGAAGGATCCATTAAGGCACGGGCCTTACAGTCCCTCCCTCCTTACAGAAATTTCACCCTCGAAATTTACAACAACCGAAAAGGAGGAAACTGAGAAAGGACTTGTACCTCACTGGAACAAGAAAGGAAAAAGCTGACGCATCTCATCTTCACGCTCCCAAGTAGACTCGTTACCAGAGTGACGCTGCCAAGCAACCCTTACCAGAGGAATAACCTTATTTCTCAACCGCTGCTCACGACGGTCTTCAATTCGGATAGGAAACTCTGGTGTGGACAAATCAGCAGTCACCTCGGGCCACACTGAATCATCGAGAACATGAGAAGCATCAGGCACACATTTCCTCAACTGAGACACGTGGAACACATCATGAATAGCTTGCATGGCCGCCGGCAGTTGCAAACGATAAGCCACTGAACCAATAGCTTCAACAATCGGAAAAGGGCCAACATACCGCGGACTAAGCTTTCCACGCTTCCCAAACCTGGAAACACCTTTCATCGGAGATATTTTAACAAACACCATATCTCCAGGCTCAAATTGTAGTGGACGTCTGCGCTGATCTGCATAACTTTTCTGTCGACTCTGAGCCGTCAACAATCTCTGTCTGATCAGACGAACCACATCAGAACACTGCTGTACCATGTCCGGTCCTGTCAACAGTCGGTCCCCAACATCAAACCAGTTCAGAGGAGTACGACAAGGACGACCATACAGCGCTTCATAAGGAGCCATGCCAATACTGGAGTGAAAACTATTATTATAAGCAAACTCAACAAGTGGCAAATGCTGACCCCACGAACCTTGCCAATCAAGGCAACACGATCTCAGCATGTCTTCCAAAGTCTGAATAGTTCTCTCTGACTGTCCATCTGACTGTGGGTGATACGCGAACTGAAAGCTAACTCAGTGCCCAAAGCTTTCTGGAAACTACGCCAGAAGCCAGAGGTAAAACGCGGGTCACGATCTGACACAAGTGAAACAGGAATTCCATGCAGCGGCACGATCTTCTGCACATAGAGCTCGGCCAATCTCTGCACACTCCAAGTAACTTTAATTGGCAACAATCTGGCGGTTTTCGTCAATCTGTCGACAAGCAGCCAGATTCCATCAAAACATTGAGAAGTTCGAGGCAAACCCACCACAAAATCTGTAGTAACATGGTCCCATTTCACATCGGAATCTCTAATGGCTGAAGCAGACCACCTGGCTTTTGATGTTCGGCTTTAACTAACTGACAAGTCAAGCACTTAGAAACAAAAATAGCCACGTCCTTCTTCATGCCGGGCCACCAGAACTGCTTCTTCAAATTCTGATACATCTTAGTGACACCAGGGTGAATAGCAAAACGGGAACCATGGGCTTCACTCAGAATCTCATTCCTCAAATCATTATCAACAGGAATATACAATCTGCCCTGGAAACTGACAACCAGCTCGTCATCAAATTCCACATCATATCTTGATATAACACGGGCCAAATCAGAATCAGCTTGCTGGGCTTCTAAATCTGCTGATACAAAGCTGAACCCAAAACCAAGCTAGCACAAACTGCCATCTCGGATCGGCAGGAATCTCTACACACAATGCCTCGCTCGGAAGCTGTTCCCACAATTTCCATTCGTGAAGCAACAAATGGCTGACCTGCACTTTCCTGCTCAAAGCATCGGCCACAACATTCATTTTACCTGGCTGATAGGAGAGTGTAAAGTCATAATCTTTCATGTATTCCATCCATCGCCTCTGCCTGAGGTTCAGATCTTTCTGGGAGAAAATATACTGTAAACTCTGATGATCAGTAAGAATCTGAAATTTCTCACCATACAGATAATGTCTCCAGATCTTCAAGGCAAAAATAACTGCAGCTAGCTCTAGATCATGAGTGGGATAATTCCCTTCATGCTGTTTCAATTGCCGAGATGCATATGCGATAACCTTACCATGTTGCATCAGCACTGCACCCAAACCTACTCGAGACGCATCTGTACAAACAAGAAAACCACCCGAGTCGGAAGGCAAAGTCAACACTGGAGAAGAAGTCAATAGCCTTTTCAATTCAACAAAGCTAGCCTCACACTGATCCGACCAGACAAATGGCACATCCTTCCGTGTCAATTTAGTCATCGGTGCTGTAATCTTCGCAAAATCCTGAATGAATCTGCGGTAATACCCAGCCAATCCTAAAAAACTTCGTATCTCCGTGATGGTCCTCGGTCTCTGCCAACTCAAAACGGCATCAATCTTTGCAGGGTCTACTGCCACTCCATCACCAGAAATCACGTGGCCAAGAAAATGAATCTCCCGAAGCCAGAATTCACATTTACTAAGCTTCGCATAAAGCTCGTGATCTCTTAGAGTCTGCAGAACGATCCTCAAATGCTGCACATGATCATCAACAGAGGCAGAATATATCAAGATATCATCAACAAAGATCACCACAAAATGGTCCAGAAATGGACGAAAGATACGCTGCATTAGGTCCATGAAAGCTGCTGGGGCATTAGTCAAACCAAACGGCATGACTAAAAATTCAAAGTGACCATATCGAGTACTGAAAGCAGTCTTCTCCACATCAGATTCCCGGATCCGTAACTGAAAATAGCCAGACCGGAGATCAATCCGCGAAAAGACAGTAGCAGACTGTAACTGGTCAAACAAATCATCAATCCTGGGGAGCGGATACTTATTCTTGATAGTCGCCTGATTCAGCTGCCTGTAATCAATACAAAGCCTCAGGTTTCCATCTTTCTTTTTCACAAACAGCACTGGGGCACTCCACGGAGAAAAACTGGGACGAATATAACCTTTCTCCAGTAACTCTAGTAGCTGTGCACGCAGTACTTTCAATTCAGCTGGAGCCATACGGTACGGCGGCTTTGCTAAGGGGCCAGTACCTGGAATCAGTTCAATCACCATCTCAATCTCTCGCTCTGGGGGCAAGCCTGGCAACTCGTCAGGAAACACATCAGGGAACTCACAGACAACCGGAATATCACAAACATCCCGTCGTGGTTTTTCAACAACCACCACTGAAGCAAGGAATCCCTGACAACCTGCGCTAAGCAACCTATAGGCTCGAATAGCAGAAATAATCATACGAGAAGATCGGGATCGAATACCTTGAAAATAAAAGGCTGATTTTCCCTGGGGCTGAAAATAGACTTTCTTCGATCTGCAGTCAACCACAGCTCCATAATGCTCCAACCAATCCATTCCCAGAATAACATCATAATCTGCCAGCTGCAACGCATACAATCTCGCCGGCAACTGGTGATTATCAATCATCACAGGAGACTCATCCAAACACAGAGGAGTAACCATGAAATCTCCAGAAGGCAATTCCACAAATAACTCACAAGACAGCTCAGAAGTCGGTTCCTCAATACAAGCCATGAAATCCTCAGAAATAAAAGAGTGAGAAGCACCAGAATCAAATAAGACATGAGCTGAATGTCCATAAAGCATAATCGTACCTTCCACAAGATGGGACGCAGCAGCATCAGCTCTTGTCAAATGAGAAACTTTGCCTTTCTGCTTCTTGGAACCAGCTGAAGATTGCTGAGAAGACGCCGACGCTTGAGAGAAAAATTGTTGTGGAGCTTGAGGTGCAGGAGGTCTAAACTGCGGCTGAGGTTGAGACAACTGAGGAGCTTGCAATTGAGTCGGCCTCAGCGGGCAATCCCGAACCACATGACCTGGCTGGTCACACCTAAAGCAAACAATAGGAAGAGAACACGGTTGGCCCTTGTGATGACCACCGCATCTCCGACACGTCCACGGCTGACTAGCAGCTGAGCTCTGCCGAGTCTGAGAAGAAGGTGCTGTCGGCTACTGAACAGAATCTGTACCGGACGGCTGCTGAAAAAACTTCTTCTTCTTCTTGAACCTTTTAACTTGGGCTTAGAAGGAGAGGAAGCACTGGAAACCTCTGACTGGACCGAAGGAACACCAGGCACGGGCTGTCGGTAAGACTGCTGAACCTGAGCTACCGGCTGCACTGACCCTGCCTGGGGATATCCACCCGGTCTCGCCATCTCCAGCTCTAAAGCTACAGCTGTCTGACACGCAGTATCGAGATCCGCAACACGACTCGCTATCAGCGGCATCTTCAACTCTGGCCTCAACCCACGCAAGAATTGCTGGGTCTTCAAAGCTTCACTGGCCAGCACATGGGGCGCATACTGACCCAATTCCAAGAACTTATTCCTGTACTGAAGCACGGTCATACTGCCCTGGGTCAATTCCATAAACCGATACATCTTATCCATCTGCAAGCAGGCAGGAGTATAGGCACGCTCAAAAGCAGCAACGAACTCTGCCCAAGTGATTTGCCGAAGAGGTCTGGATCGAAAGGAAATCTGCCACTCGGCTTTCCACCACGCAATGGATGTACCCTGGAGTTGAAAGGCAGCGAGCATGACTTTCTCATCTTCAGCACACTCCATCGAGACAAACACACGCTCTATCGCGTCCAACCATTGCCTCGCGACTTCTGGATCAGCTTGGCCATCGAAAGCAGGCGGATTGAACATCAGAAATTCCTTCAAAGCCTTGCCTCGACTGCCAGGCACTTCAGCTTGAACGATCGGCACTGGAGGAGCAACTGGAACGACAGGAACAGCGGGAACTGCAGGAGGAGGTGCAGAACCGCTATCTTCCCTGGGCGCATCTCGAGGAACACGAGGAGGTCTTCCTCGACGAGGCGGCATAACTATGCTGCCAAAAACACAATCAACAATAAAATCCATCAATCATACGGAAAACATCCTATGCCAGCAAGAGACGACAACAGGACTAGCTCTGGACAAAGCGTCAATTCCAATTCTTTACGCAAATCCTCAACTTACGCTCTGATACCATCTGTGACGACCCAGAGTTCAGGACACCGATATACCGATAACATCGATACACCGACACCAAGAACTGGGGAGGCCACCCAAGAGGCTGATGAGGCCCCTGAAGGGTTAGTGGGGGTTAGCTGAGGAGTATGCATAATTAATTGCGAATTGGGGCGCGCAATACAAATAAGTATTTAAGATTTAAACACAAGTGCGGAAGCAATTTAAAATAACCAGAGTGATATATGTATAACTAGTCCAGAGTCACAAACACTAGTCCTCAAGGTACAACTACGCGGGGCATACCCCGGCAAAAGTACAACACAAGCCTCAAAAAGGCAGCTCGTGCTCAGCTGGCAGCTAGGAACGGTCCCGAAACAGCACACTAAAGTCCGGGAGACGGCGGGCGCGGCTCACCTGAAAGGAGAAGGGTGAGTCACAGCCAGACTCAGTAGGGGTCACGCGGATCCCTACCTCGCACTAAACAAGCGAACATGCATAAATAAAGCAATTAAAGCATGCATTTAAATAAATACACAGGCAATGGCATGAATAACTAATCACAAGAAAGCTGTAAACTCTAGCTAAGCAAGTATAACAGCTAACACATGCCACTACTACTTAAATGCAAGCGATTAAAGCTAAAACTACCAAATAGAAGGAGCTGCAACTAATCCAAGCAACAAGGAAGGACAACCACTGGAGCAGAAACCAGAAGCGTCCACTGACGGCTTACACTGCGTCTCAAGCACTCGCAGTCGACGAAGCGACAAGCTAAGCGCGTAAACAGTACCAAACCAAGTGACCAGTCGGAGTGGCACCCGTCGGTGTCAGTCCACAGTCTCCGACCACGTGTGCACACACTGACTCTAGCCTGAGCCAGGCCCTCTAACTAGTTTTCTCCCTTGGCAGGACGCTACCATTGGCTGGGAGCCCACGGAACTAGCTTACAAACCGTGAATGGGAAACATACCCCTCCGCCATCCTCAAGCGGGTCGGTACTCAACAGACCTTAGGGCAACGACAGTGGCTCCATTGCATGGAAAGAAAAGCTACTCTATTGGTATAAAACACGCCACAATATATTAAAACAATGCGAATATGGCATGAATATAGAAAGAAGCGCATAACAGATGGGCTGGGAATATATTGCAGCCATCAGGGAAGCGGCGGTCAAAGACCCACGCGCCACATGCAAACGACGGTCGGGGGCCGGCGCGTTACTTCAAGAATGACGCCCCAGTCCCTATCCGTCACTCCCTTCAGGGTTCCAGCTCAAGAGGCACTAAAGGGCTTGTAACGGTGCGGGCCCTGCGCGTTACTTCGAAGCAACGCGTGGGGTCACCGCCGTCACATCCACCCGAGGCTCAAACCACCTATCAGCGTTCTAAATGATAGCAGACGAAGTGACGCCCCGGTCTAGGCGCGTCGGACCGAAACGACGGTCGGCCGACTGGCCGTCGGGCGCATCGCCTGACCAAATCTACGGAAAACAGTTGATGAGTAACGGATGGGAGCCCCACCGTTACTCTCCAAGTAACGCACCCCCAATGGGCCGCTATTTGGAAGTGACGCGTCCGCTATGGACCGTCAGGCAAGTGACGGTTCCTGGCAGGACCGTCACTGCACCTGGGTTACGGGCGGGTACGGTTTGTAAACCGAAGCCCTCCCGGACGGCTGAAAACGCCGGGTATCGACGAAAAACCTGATAACCTGTCAAACCACGCATGCTAGACAACAATTTAACATCTAAATCTAGCACATGCAAGGCCTAAAACGCATTAAACTCAAGATTTAGGCTAAAACCCCAAAAATGGAAATATACACATCACGCATGCTACGGGGTGCTAATCATCAAGCAGGCTAAGGGAAACGATCCTAGCAAGATCGAGATTCCATCCCCCTACCTTTCGCAAGCCGAAACCGTCGAACGGGCCGCATGCAAGGAGGAAGAGCCACGGAGCTTCCACGCTCCACCTCGCTCCCACGATCACCGATCCACGCCGAAGTGGACACCCACGCGCACTACTCGACGCGAGGAATCCAACGGTGCCAACCTCGTCTCAATCCGACGCCGTCTCGACCCCGATCCCTAAGAGAGGAGAGGAGGTGGCCGCACGGAGGAGAGAGAGAGAGAGAGTGAAATGAGAGATCGACGGGGGAGAGAGAGTGAGGGTGAGAGATATATAAAAGTAAAAATAAATAAAATTAATATATATATAATATAATCATTATATATATAAAAATCTTATTAATATTCAATAACCCTCAAACAGCTCCGAACAAATCCGGAAAAATGCCAGACAAATTCCTAAAAATCCAGGAAAATAGCCGGAATTTCCAGAACAATTAATAGAACAAATACCACGAAGGATCCATTAAGGCACGGGCCTTACATTTTCTCTATTGATTTAATTCCGGGAGTGGCACCAGTTTCTAAAGCTCCATATCGGATGTCTGCCGTGGAAATGAAGGAGTTAAAGGATCAATTATTTGAATTACTGGAGAAGGGGTTTATCCGACCAAGTACTTCACCTTAGGGCGCCCCAGTCTTATTTGTCAAGAAGAAGGATGGTTCGATGAGACTATGTGTTGATTATCGGCAACTGAATCAACTCACCATCAAGAATAAATATCCATTGCCGAGAATTGATGAATTATTCGACCAGATTTCTGGAGCTCGATATTTCTCAAAGATCGACCTTCGATCTGGTTATCATCAATTGAAGATTAAGGAAAGTGATATTCACAAGACTGCATTCCGGAGTAGGTATGGACATTACGAGTTCATCGTTATGCCTTTTGGCTTAACAAATGCGCCTGCCGCATTTATGCAGATGATGAACAGCGTATTCAGGCCATACCTCGATCAATTTGTGGTTGTCTTCATTGATGACATTTTGATCTACCAAGTCAAAGGAAGAACATGAGGAACATCTCAAGAAGGCCCTTCAATTATTAAGAGATCACAAGCTTTATGCCAAATTAAGCAAGTGTGATTTCTGGTTGGAGGAAGTTTCTTTTCTCGGTCACATAATTTCCCGGAATGGTATCGCCGTCGATCCTTCAAAGGTTGAGGCCGTAAAGAATTGGGAAAGACCTACTAGTGTGACGGAAATCCGAAGTTTCTTGGGATTGGCTGGATATTATCGAAGATTTATCAAGGATTTCTCAAAGATCGCAGTATCTTTAACAAGATTGACAAGGAAGGAGAATCCTTTTATATGGTCCGAGGAATGCGAGAAAAGCTTTCAAACTTTAAAGGATTGTCTGACGACTGCTCCTATTCTCACATTACCTACGGAAGGAGGAGGATTCGAAGTGTATGCTGATGCATCTGGAATTGGCCTAGGTTGCGTATTAATGCAACATGGCAAGGTCATAGCTTATTCTCACGGCAATTGAAGAAGCACGAGGAAAATTATCCCGTACATGACCTAGAACTGGCAGCTGTGGTCTTTGCTTTGAAGATATGGCGACATTACCTCTATGGCGAAGCCTTTACGGTGTATTCTGATCACAAGAGTCTCAAATATTTATTCTCTCAAAAGGAGCTCAATATGAGACAAAGACGGTGGTTGGAATATTTAAAGATTTCGACTTCTCTATACAATATCACCCTGGAAAAGGCAATGCCGTAGCTGATGCACTTAGCCGGAAGCCGATGGCTTTACTATCGAGCATGATGGTTAAAGAATGGCATCTACTTGAAGAAATGGCCAACTTAAACCTCAATATGGAGGAGAAGGAAGGCGGAGTCTTTATTGCAAATATTCGACTCCAACCCGAGTTACTCTCGGAAATCAAGGACGGCAAGTTGATGATCCGTTGATCGTTGAAATTAAAGAGAAACTAGATCAACGACCGGATTTCCTTCTGGCTGATGATGGAAGGCTATTATTCAAAGGAAGAACTTGTGTACCGACTGTTCTACCTCAAGGGTAAAATCCTAGAAGAAGCACATCGGTCAAGGTACACTATTCACCCCGGTGCTACAAAAATGTACCAAGACCTCAAGAGAACATTCTGGTGGCCTAATATGAAGAGAGAGGTAGCCGAGTTCGTAAGCCGATGTTTGGTTTGTCAACAAGTCAAGGCCGAACACCTCAAACCGGCTGGCAAGCTCAAGCCTCTCGAAATATCGGAATGGAAATGGGATAGTATTGGTATGGACTTCATTGTTGGATTACCGAAGACCCGAAGTGGTTTCGATGCTATATGGGTAATTGTTGATCGGTTAACAAAGTCTGCTCACTTTTTACCTATCAAGACTAGATGGACGGTGGATGTTCTAGCCGCCTTATATATCAAGGAGATCGTAAGGTTGCATGGTATTCCAAGCTCTATTATTTCGGACCGAGATCCGAGATTCACCTCTCACTTCTGGAAGGGTTTACAATCGTCTATGGGTACTAGACTAAGGTTTAGTACAGCTTTTCACCCTCAGACGGATGGACAAATCGAGAGGACGAATAAAATTATTGAAGATATGTTGAGAGCCTGCATGATTGACTTCGGTGGTAGTTGGCATGAACATTTATCGCTGACTGAGTTCGCTTATAACAATAGCTATCAGTCGAGTATTCAAATGGCACCATTCGAAGCATTATATGGCCGAAGTTGCAGATCGCCACTATGCTGGAGCGAGGTTGGTGACAAGGGATTGATTGGTCCCGACATTGTCCAAGACACAACTGACAAAGTCCAGTTAATACAAGAAAGGCTAAAGGTGGCCCAATTAAGGCAAAAGAGTTATGCCGATAATCGGAGGAGAGATCTTGAATTCCAAGTGGGGGAGCATGTCTTCTTAAAGATCTCACCCACCCGTGGAATTAGAAGATTCGGCATCAAAGGAAAGCTAAGTCCGAGATTTATCGGCCCTTTTGAGATTCTGGAGAGAATCGGCGAGGTAGCATACAAGCTGGCCTTACCTCCTCAACTGGCTGGTGTACACGACGTATTCCATGTATCCATGCTAAGGAAATACGTCTATGATCCCTCACATGTGATTCAATTTGAAGAATTGAAACTCCAAAAGGACTTATCATATGAAGAAAGACCGATCAAAATATTAGATCGAAAATTGCACCAACTGAGAAATCGGGCCATACCGATGGTGAAAGTCCAATGGAGCAAGCGTGGATTCGAGGAAGCAACCTGGGAATTGGAAGAATCCATCAAGAAGAAATACCCGGATTTAATCTCAGGTTAGAAATTCGACCTCTCTACTCGAATTTTTGAATTTTAGTTATATAATGTGAATTTGGAGGACCAAATTCTTTTAAGTGGGGGAGGATGTAGAAACCCAAAATTTAAAAATGAGAAATAAAATTTTCAATTTGATTATGTAATTAAAATTTTCATGAAATAATCAAATTTCATTTTTACTATATGAAATAAGCTAGTTTATTGAATTTATTTGAATCAACTAGAAGTAAATAGAGATTAAATGCTTTGCACCTTAGATAAATCAATAGTAAGCCCAATAAAAGTCCATGTAATGGACTAGGATCACAATTGACCCATTGGATAATCCAAAATGGGCTGAATTAATGGATTAAAGGATTTGTTAAAGGATAAATTGACCTAAATTCGTAACATGTGTTTAATATGCACTTTTAGGGATTTTAATAATCCCATTTCTAGAAGATTTGACTCAAAAATGGACCCTTACCTACTAGCCACCTTGGACTAGCCGTTTTTACACTGAATTCACACTTAAGATGGTCTAAATTAAGAGGAGAAATTGT
The DNA here is from genome assembly GCA_022559845.1 of Amorphophallus konjac. Taxonomy (NCBI): domain Eukaryota; kingdom Viridiplantae; phylum Streptophyta; class Magnoliopsida; order Alismatales; family Araceae; genus Amorphophallus; species Amorphophallus konjac. The sequence continues at coordinate 159,954,977 of CM040122.1, read as the reverse complement.
ATTTTTCTTCTAAAACGAGTTCATGGGGTTGGGGGATTTAGGTAAGAAAATTTTGACCCATTTTGCCAAGTTTTGGCTATAAATAGAACCCCATTCGACCCTCAAACCATCCCTGGAAGTTAAGTTTATGCTGCTGCGAAGATTCGTGGAGATTTGGAAGATCAAGGGTTTTCTTTATATATTTGGGGATAATCTTAGATCCGTCAAAAGGTAGGTGTCTCTCAGGCTAAACTTCAATTAAATCATGCCATCTTTTTCATTTTTCTGTCCTATTTCCATTGATAGCTCATTTATTAAATTCCGTTCTGAAATGAGCAAGTTATGGTCAATTTATTAAAGGGGTATTCCCATTTTTTCATCAGGTCCAGAACGCGCCATACATCAGTAGCGCGTTCTGAACGCGCTGCCCCGATATACCGCGTTCATAGAGTGATTTTCCCGCCCCTCTGGGGTCAAATATTTAAAAAAAAATTATTCACAAAAATTGGGTCAAACATTACCGCACCGCCCCTCGACTCGACTCGACTCGGCCCTCGGCACGGCACAAATAAATATACATAACTAGCTTTGTATCAACTCACAATTCAAGCCCACATCCTATGCCCCTTGGGTCCTGACCCAAGGGTGAACTCTCCAACATATAAAGCTATGCAAGTTTTTGTAACTTCCAATGTGGGACTAAACTTAAGTCACTTTACAATAGGAACTATATCTATTGAAAGTCCACGTTAATTATACGTAATTAGTCACCAAAAGTAAGAAAATATAAGATTAGCATGTTTTAATTCTTACAGCATGCTAAAAATTTATTTTTGTAGAATGAAATTATTTTTACATGTAAAAATCTAATTTTCACCACATTAGTTTATACATACTAAAAATTGTTTCCAACATGTTAAAACTATTTCCAGCATGTTAAAAGTGACTTCCAATATGATAAAATTATTTTATACATACTGAGATATAAAAATTATTTTCAGCATGTTAAAATCTATTTAAAGCTATTTTTGTGCATATAAAACTTAATTTCCTATTAAATAAATAGTAAATTGATGCATGAAAATTACTTCCAGCATGATAAAAATTCTTCTAGTATAATGAAATTATTCCAGCATGTTAAAATCATTTTTGGCATGTTAGAATTATTTTCAGTGTATTAAAACTATTTTTCAGCATGATAATTCTATTTTCCTATAAAATAATTAGCAAATAAATGGAGAAAAATGATTTTTAGCATGATAAAAATTATGTTGTTATCAGAAAATTTCTATAATCAGCATGGTAAACTTATCTTATCATCTTATCAGTAAGTTGATTATTTTAGCATGTTAAGTATTGATTTTAGCATGTTAATAATTAATTTTCAGCATGTAAAAATTAAATCCAGTATGAAAAATTTATTTTTATCATCTTACCAGTAAGGTAACATTTGAAAATCATTCTCAGCATGTTAATATTATTTTCAGCAAGTTAGAATTATTTTCAACATAAAAAGTTATTTTCATAATAAAATTTCGATTATTATAATAAATCACTGTTTTGGCTAACTAATGCATTTTAATGAATAAAAACTTCCTGTAAACATGTCTAAACACTTGTAAATCAAATGCACATAAGATTAAACCATGGAATCAAATTAATTCTATTAAACTCTAATTACTTGATTTTCTTCCTACTTACCGTTCATTTTTGAACTCCACGACTTAATGTCGTTAAACATTATGCCTTAAATTGTTATCCACTTTTCTTGCAACTTCTGAAATTGTGTCAAATCTGTGCTTATTACAAACAGTATATTCTTGAAAATTCTTGGCCATATACATTAAAGTGGATGTCTAAACGTACTTGGGATCTTCGGATCCATATGACTCAATGCCTGGCATTAATGGGGCCCGGTCTGGTCCTAGGGGGAGCGCCCGAAAGTACTTGTGGCATGGGAGTTGATTGACCAATGGTGTGGCATTGCACCGAAGTGCATGATAGATTTACTTGATACGGCATTCCACTATTCGTACTTGTTTACTTGTTACTTGTTTACTTGAAAATTACATGAATTACTTGACTTGCGTGAAAATGGCCAATTACATGAATTCCTTACTTGTTCAAAGTCATTACTTGAAATTCATCTTGATATCATATCATCTCAATTACTTGGAAATTCTATTCATGTTTATACACTTCCCGATACAAGTTAGAAAATTGTTTAAATTGCTAACACTTAAAGATTGCCTGGTTCATAGAGATATAAAATCCTACTGAGCTTTTAGCTCACCCTACGTTTTGGTTAATTGTTGCAGGAAATGAAAATGAACAAGGGAATGGACAAGAGTGAAAGAGTGTTTTCCTTTTTACCTAGGTTTATGTAGATCAACTAGTGATTTTACAAGAATGTTGTAATTTGGATTTGGAAGTTGTAATTGCCTTTATGGCTTATGAATTAGTGTTGTAATACTTCATTTTGATGGAATAAAAGTATTATTTTCCCATTCATGTCTTACTTTAGAAATAAAATTATACTTGCTCTGATCGACACAATTGTTTACGACTCATCGCGCCCTCGATATTTCGCGTCGGGGCGTGACAAAAGTGGACTTGAAGTCTGTACATCATCCATCGTCTCAACTTGCGTCTCATGACTTGAAGTCCATACATTGCCTTGCTTAATGCTAAGTCTATCCACTGCAGCATGCATTGTCTCCAAGTCTGTACAGCGTCTAGCGTCTCATGCAAAGTCTGTACATCCACCGTCTCAGTTGAGCTTTGAAGTCTGTACAGCCCTTGCTTTGCCAAAGTCTATACATCGTGCAGTTGAAGTCTGTACATCCACCGTCTCAGTTGAGAGTTGAAGTATGTACATCCACCGTCTCTCTTGAGCACTTGTGCTTCTGATGTCTGATCAATTCTATACACTCTTGAGCATATCTTCAATGTACACACTTTGCTTGATGCATTCTACGTTACACATTAGCATGTCTGTACAACGTCTGCATAGTGAATGTGAAGTCTGTACATGATTCAGTGTTGCATTCACTAAGCCTGTACACATCTCAGCCTTGCATATATGAAGTCTGCACATGCCTTAGCACTGCATACATGAAGTCTATACATGCTCTAGCGTTGCATATATAAAGTCTGTACATGGCATTGTTTCGCATTCACAAAGTCTATACAATGGCTGCACATTACACTTCAGCTAGTCTATACAATGCAGAGTCTTTACATTGCTGTCTTTAACTACGATCAAAGTCTGCACATTGCATTACACTTCAGCAAGTCTATACCATGTCTGCATTGCAAACTATGAAGTCTGTACAAAGTGTCGACATTAAATTGATAAGTTCCTTTCGACTGACTGACAGGGACTAAAGTGCAGAGACTGATGATTGGGCACGTGATCCTAGGATAAGGGGAGTGACCAGATTATGACACGTGTACTGAAAGCCTGCTGGATGCTGCCACGTGGTCCAAGCCATTGGGTGGGAGATGTGGAGAGCACACGCCCTTCCTGCTGCTGGTATATATATGGAGTTTCTTCCTTCAGAAGAAGGGGATCGAAGCAGATCGAATAGAAGCAGCCAGAGCTAAGAGAAAAGAACAGAGAGTGAGCGCCTGCACGATCAACAGAGAAGAAGAAAAAGAGAGAAGAAGATTCAGAGAGAAGAAGCGAAAGAGAGAAGAGAAGATTGAGAGAGTTGAGTTGAGAGAGTCTTTTCAAAGTCATGTAAATCAGTCTCTTAGTTCATATACCAGAGCTGGTACTGCTCAATTGAGCTACATTCGTTTTAGTTTTCCATTTTGTTTGTTTCTGTCTTTACTACTTTCGAAACTCTTTTGTTATCAAGCTGTGAGCCAGCAATTGCAGTAGAGGTTTCCACTGGACAGGTGAAGCTGTAATCCTCAGCAGGCGAGACCAGGTCTCGGACGGCTAAGCTGTATCACCCAGCGGTTGCAGAGGATTTGTTCCTCTGGTCGGCAAGCTGTAAAGCCCAGCGAAGCTGTGTATCAGTGGTCTGTTGGCAAGCTGTGAAGCCCAGCTGTTCAAGCTGTGAGTCAGCAGGATCCACATTCCAGTTGGAGTGTGGGGTGGACGTAGATCTCTGGATTGAGATCGAACCACCTTAAAGATCGGTGTCTATTGTGTGATTGCCTGTGGTTTGTGTGATTTCATAGTATTCCTTCTGTCGTTCAACAGTTGCTTGTTTTAATTCCGCATTAGAGTTCAACTGTGTTTTAAAATTAGACATTAGATCTATTCACCCCCCTCTAGATCCACTCTCAGTGGTAATAGACTGCGTCCATCTAACATAACATGCCCAATAGGCCCTATGTTCCAATTCGACTGGCAAATGACATGGCTTTCCAAAAATGATCCTATAAGGGGACATGCGCATGGGAGTTTTGTAGGCTGTCCGATAGGCCCATAAAGCATCATCTAATCTTTCTGACCAATCTTTCCTATCGGGCCTAACAGACTTTTGCAAAATGTTCTTGATCTCCCTATTAGAAACCTCCACCTGGCCACTAGTCTGGGGATGGTAGGGGGTAGCAATCTTATGTGTTATCCCATACTTCCTAAGCAAAGCCTAGAATTGAGAATGGATGAAATGTGAACCCCCATCACTAATGATAGCCCTAGGACACCTAAACCGAGAGAAAATGTTCTTATGAACAAATTTCATGATAATTTTGTGATCATTAGTCCTTGTGGCTATAGCTTCTATCCACTTAGACACGTAATCCACCGCCACCAAAATGTACTCATGACCAAAAGATGGTGGAAACGGTCCCATGAAGTCAATTCCCCATACATCAAAAATTTCTACAACCATGATAGGGTTTAAAGGCATCATGTCCCTGCGTGACATGTTTCCCATAGCCTGACAGCGCTCACAAGATTTACAAAATTTGAATGCATCTTTGAATACTGTGGGCCAGTAGAACCCACTCTGCAAAACCTTGGCTGCCGTTTTCTTACCTGAAAAATGCCCCCTACAAGCTAAGGTGTGACAAAATGTCAGAATGCTTCGTTACTCACCTTCAGGGACACACCTCTGAATGATTTGGTCTGGTCCTAAATGGAATAGCTCAAAGTCTTCCCAAAAGAAGTACTTGAGCTTAGCAAAGAAGCGATCTTTTTCTTGTTTGGACCAACCTTCAGGCATTTTTCCCACGGCTAAGTAATTGATAATATGTGCATACCATGGGGGTGAAATGTGGGATACACTAAGGAGGTGCTTATCTGGAAATGAGTCCTGTAAGGGTGTGGTGTCTGATGTCATAATTCGGGACAAGTGATCTGCAACAACATTTTCACTTCCTTTTTTATCCCGAATTTCTAAATCGAACTCTTGTAGTAAAAGGATCCATCTAAGCAACCTTGGTTTGGCATCTTTTTTAGACAGCAGGTGTCTAAGGGCTGAGTGGTCAGAAAACACAATGACTTTGGCCCCTAACAGATAGGATCGAAACTTTTCAAGGGCAAAGACAACAGCAAGTAACTCCTTTTCTGTTGTGGTGTACCTAAGTTGGGCATCAGTGAGTGTGCGGCTCGCATAGTAAATCACCACCGACTTTTTGTCTACTCTTTGTCCCAAAACAGCACCTAAAGCATAATCTGAGGCATCACACATAATTTCAAAAGGTAATGACCAATTGGGAGTTTACAAGATTAGGGATCAGTCAATGCCATTTTCAACGATTCAAAAGCCTCAAGGCATGATTGGTCAAGATGGAATGGGACTTCCTTAGCCAGCAGATTAGTGAGAGGTCTAGTAACTTTAGAGAAGTCTTGGATGAACCGGCGATAGAAGCCGTCATGACCCAGGAATGATCGGATTTGTTTTACTGAGGTGGGTGGTGGCAGTTTGGCAATGAGCTCAACCTTGACTTTATCTACTTCAATTCCTCTTGCCGACACTATATGCCCCAGAACAATACCTTCTTTAACCATGAAATGGCTCTTTTCCCAACTGAGGACAAGATTAGTGTCAATGCATCTCTTCATTACTTTGGCTAAGTGATCAAGGCAGGAATCAAATGTGTCCCCAAAAATAGAGAAATCATCCATGAAAACTACTAAAAAGTTACCCACCATGTCGGATAAAATTGCTAACATGCATCTTTGAAATGTGGCAGGTGCATTACATAATCCAAAGGGCATTCTCTGAAAAGCAAATGTTCCGTAGGGACATGTAAATGTGATTTTTTCTTGATCTGCTGGGTAGATAGCCACCTGATTGTACCCAGAATACCCATCTAGAAAATAGAAGTATTTTTGTCCTGCTAATTTTTCCAAAATTTGGTCAATGAATGGGAGGGGAAAATGGTCCTTCTTTGTCATGATGTTGAGCTTCCTATAATCAATGCAGACCCTCCATCCCGTGGTCAACCTAGTAGGTATCAACTCCTCTTGATCATTGGCGATCACAGTCAGTCCTGATTTCTTTGGGACTATTTGGGTTGGACTTATCCACTCACTATCAGAAATTGGGTAGATGATCCCAGCATCTAGCCACTTGACCACCTCATTTTTGACCACCTCCTTCATGTGTGGGTTTAATCTCCTCTGCATGTCTCTGCTTGGTTTTACATTTTCCTCCATATAAATGTGGTGCTGACAAATGGATGGACTAATCCCTTTAAGATCAACGACAGACCAACCTATAGCCCCTTTATGAGATTTAAGGACCTCAACTAGTTTCTCCTCATGGTTAGGTTCAAGGTCGCTTGCTATGATGACTGGCAAGGTTTGGTCTGGGCCTAGGAATGCATACTTAAGAGAGGCCGACAATGATTTTAATTCAACCTAAGGAGGGGATTGCAAAGATGGCAGAGCTGGCTCAGATTTAAGTTGAGGTAAGGGTTCAACTGGGGGCCACGTCCTAAGTTGAGTTGACATGATGTCAACTTCTTCTCTCATTCTGGTCCTACTGTCCCCTTCAATCTCCAATAACTCCTTAATGGTGTCAACAACATAGCAATCTTCTTTTTGATCATAAAATTTGGATGCCTTGAAAATGTTGATGCTAACTTTCTAGTCCCCAAAAGATATGTCCATAACTCCGAAAGCACAATCTATATTAGCCCTAGCCGTGGCTAAAAATGGTCTACCCAAAATGATAGGAGTATGCTTGATTTCTTGGGGAGAAACCATGTCCAAAAAAAGAAAGTCGGCAGGGAAGTAGCACTCATTCACTTTAATAATGACATCCTCAATAAGGCCCTTTGGAGTCTTGATTGATCTATCAGCGAGCTAGAGAATAATGGGTGTAGGCTTGAGCTCATCGATGTCAAACTGCTCATAGATGGAGGTTGGAAGTAAATTCACAATGGCTCCTAAATCAAGGAGAGCCTTATCAAAGGTCACACCCCCAATGTTGCAAGAGATAAGGGGCGCTCCAGGGTCCTTTAACTTCCTTGGAAGTTGGTTGAGGACTACGGCACTAACGTTCTCGGGAAGCCGAACCTTTTTCGGGGTCACTCGTGGCTCCCGCCTAGGAGTGCACATTTCCTTCAAGAATCTAGCATAGGCTGGGACATGTTTAATGGCATCGAGGAGAGGGATGTTGATGTGTACTTGTTTGAAGAGCTCCATCATCTCCTCATTGTGGGCCGGTTGTTTCTTCTTGGGCTTTAAGGCATTGGGAAATGGCACTGTAGGTTAGTAAGTGCTAGGCCCTTCATCTAGTTTTTGCTTTCCCTTGACATATTCTTTCTGGTTGGGTTTCTCTTCACTATCAGAAGATATTTCTGGGGCCTGGATCAATGAAGTAGAAGTAGACTCCTGGGGATCTTGGAAGACTTTACCACTTCTTAAGGCTGAAATTGCTTTTCCATTTTCGAGTTGTGGGCCTTTTTGTGGTACTTGGCTTGATGGGTGCTGAAGGAGAGGAGGAATTGGCTGGTTCATGGGGAAGTTTGGTTGTGGGAAGCCCGGGGGATTATTTCATGGGTTGGCAATGGGCTGACTTGGTAGTTGGCACACTTCCCTTCTCATGGTGGCTTCAGCCAATTGGCCTAATTGGGTTTCCAACTTAGAGATAGTTTGCTGGTGGGCTTAAAGGGTCTGTTGGAAAGATTGGCTTTGGGCTTGAATGGTTTGCTGGAAGGATTGATTTTGGGCCAGAATTAGTTGTTGTAACTGATGGAATCTATCATCAGTTTGGGAGTCCTGGTGGTGATGCAGAGGAGGTTGATAGGTTTGTTGATAATTGGAAGACTGCCCGTAATTGGACTGAGGAGGTTGGTATGGGGCCTGACCCTGGTTGAATTGGGGAAGTGGTTGTTGGGATTGCGGTCCTCGACCATAAGCATTTTCTTGAAATGGTGGCTGAGTTTAGAATTGGTGTTGGATGGGTGGTTTACAGGCTTGAGACGTAGAGGGGATGAAGGGCTGATTTGGAGCTTGTTGATTTCTCCAATTAAAATTGGGGTGATTCCTCCAGCCCGGATTATAGGTGTTAGAAAATGGGTCATAGTTGGACTTAGAGAACCCCTGGGCTGCTTGGACTTGCTCCTGTATAAAAGTGGTAACTGGGCTGTTGTTGGTCAATCAGACACATGATGGTCCGAGCTAGCACATAAAGCACACACCTCATGGTGTGTTGGGTCTGGGTATGGGTTGGACGCAGATAGAATAGTGGCTTCTTGTTTGTTTTGGGCCAAGAGCTAGTCTAATTTATGGGCTAGCATATCAGCCTGTTCTAACTTTTGGGCCATGATGTCCACCTTGTCCAGTTTTTGATGGATGAAATTCACATCCACTCTAGCTTCAGGTTCCACACGATACATCCCGGCCCTTTTAGAGGGCCCAATGGTTCTCTCATATGAGGATAAGGAAACATGGTTGATTGAATTCTCGCTCAATATTTCAAATAAGGCATAGGCCTCATCCTCACTCTTACTCATAAAGGCCCCTCCACATGATGCATCCACAATCTGCCTAACTTGATCATCTAGGCCCTCATAGAAAGCTTGCACTATTTACCATTTAGAAAGCCCATGATGTGGGTATTTTCTGAGGAGTTCCTTTAATCTCTCCCATGATTCATGTATTTGTTCATTTGGGAGTTGCGCGAATCCTGTGATTGCACGTCTCATGGTGTTGGTTCTATCGATGGGGTAGAATTTCTTAAGAAACTCATGTTGCATATCTGCCCATGTGCCAATAGGTTTCCCTAAGGTCCCTAGCCAGTATTTGGCTTTGTCCTTAAGTAAGAAAGGGAATAAGGTCAGGCGGAGGGCATCATCTGTAAAATTTTGAATTTTCACAGTGGAACAAATTTCTAAAAATTCATCCAGATGTTTATAGGGATATTCATTGGTCTTCCCATAAAAGGATGGGAGCATCTGAATGGTGCTAGATTTGATCTCATAATGTAAAGCAGGGACATTAGGCAGTTGGATACAAGTGGATGGCTGATAATTCGAAGGAATAAAATATTCCTTCATCTGTTTGGGCACCCCTAGTTGGTGTTGTTCAGCCATAGGTTGGATTTGATTTTGGGTTTGATTAAAAATGAATCGCTCAATCTCACTAATGGGCTCAACTAAGTCACGGTGTTGAGATCTTCTCCTTTGCATAAACCAATGTTAAAGATGAGAGATGGGAGAATTTTTTTTAATATTTTTTTTATGTTTTGACTCAAATTAGGATGAAGAGAGAGAAGATGAGATTTTTTTGTTTTTATTTTTATTTTTATTTTTTTATGCAAACACAAATAAGTTGTCACACAAATTACTTAATGCCCAAGATGTGACCTAGACCTACAAATTGGATTTCACAAAATGGCTAAAGTGAAACTTAAGTTCACCCTCAATATTTTCACCGGTCAGGTAAGGGGTGGGGTAGTGGGAGGTTCCCCCTACTTTCGTAGGGACCTAATTATGCCAAATCACTAGCCCGCTTAAGGTGTTTGCCGTCCGACCGTCTTGTCTTAGGCACCGGTTTTCATAAGAGGGTAAGCTCAAATAACACAAGAACCACAGTGTGAACCTAGGGCTAATGTCTACTGAATTTTATTTAAGGTCTAGGTGATGGAAAGATGTATGAGAATTATGGTTTGTGAGCTAATGAAGGGTGATGAAATTCCCACCTTATCTTACTTCTGGGTGTTGCCCTTAGAATATTTTAGAAATGATATGCAACAAACCAAGTTCAAACAAGGGGTTCTATGCAAGCATAGAAATACATGAGCATGCTTTTGAAAAAATTAGAGTACTCACCTTGCCTCCCGCAATCTTCAAAAATGTAATTAACAATAATTAAACAATAAGGAAAAATAAATTATATCCTAAATGATGCATGATCTAAAACATGGAAGTGTGGGTTCTATTCTTGCAATGAAAATTTTTATTAAAGTTCAAGTGATGATTTTTTATTTTTATTTAGTGAACCTATCTAACCACAAGATATGAAATGTAAAGAAATGAAATTAAAATGAAGGAGGAAAAGTTTGGATATTTACTTCAAAAGCGTTCCTCGTTCTTTTTTTTTTTTAAATGAAGGACTAAATCACAAAGATGAAAGAAAGAAAGGCAAACTTACCTCTGATTTTTTTTTGAGTTTTTAAGTTGCTTTTTCTCCCTTTTTTTTCTGCAAAAAAGAAAAGAGGACTTTATTAGTACACTATAAACATAAGGAAAATAAAGTTCTTAAGTCAAAAATCATAATTCTTCCCCAGCAACGGCGCCAAAAATTTCAAACTTTGAATTCAAAATTTTGAACTTTCTTTTCCCTCCAACCAAAATATTTTAAATTCTTTATTTGACTTGGTCAAAGTGGTGATGACAGTTTTGCCCCCGGCTTCTTTTGCAATTACCTTCGGTGTCCTGCACACACATAATTACACTCTAGTCTATAAAAATTACCATAATGTGCACATAAATCTCAAATGTTCATAGTTATGCAATGAAGAATTAATGCCCATGACCCTCAACTTTAATTTATCAAATAATATCATCAAATTAATCAATTTACGTGAAAGCTCTAATTTAAATGCGGAGTTGAGGTTAACTATGAAATATGTATAATTACCTAATTATATGCACATAAAATGGTGTACATGCAATGAATTACTATAGAAAATAGACACTTATCAATATGGCCCTGTAGTGATCACCCTCCACAGCTTGTGGCTCTGCGCCCTGATGAATACCTCCATCCTGTTTTTCCATAAGAGATAATTGTTACCATCAATAAACGGAGGGCGGCTGATAGATTGTCCCTCAGTCATGAAGCTTTGAGGACCATTAGGATTACCCTGACCGTTGGCCCACATGTTGAAAACCTACTCTGATACCAATTGATACGTGTAGCGGAAAGTGAGATAGAAGGGGGGGGATGAATAGATCACTCCCAAAATCAATACAACACAGACCCGATTACTCAACCCCTCAAATTGCAGTGAAAAGGATTTCGGAGACAGGCAACAAAGATGACAGGTGTAAGAAATGAGATCGTGAAAGCCGCCCACAATGAAGCAATGTGACAAGTAGATGGAGAGCAACACAACGTAAACCGGCTAACCACAGAAGAGACTGGGAATTTTTTAGGTGGTTCGATTGCTATCCGCAATCTACGTCCACCCCTTACTCAAGAGAGTAAGGTTTCCTTGCAATATAGAGTCGCACACAGCAGACTCAGTCTGCAACAATCGCTGCCAAACAGCTTACCCTGAGGAACAGCCTCCTCAGACTTCTGATCAACCAGAAGAAAACACTGGAGAACCAATCTCCCTTCCTTTGCACGTAGCAAAGGGGACCCTGTGCAGTTACTCCCAAGCAACTCACACAACCAGAGGATCGAACCTCTCTTCCTCCAAGACAATGGAGGGAACTGGAGAACTTCTCCCTTCCTCCGAATAGTGGAGGGTAACAATATGGAATGAAGATAAAGAAAAACTTGAAAACAAAACAATCGATGAACGATAATCTTCTCTAGAAACCAAAAGTAATATAGCTTCCGTAGAAGCAGATCTTCACGATCACAAACACTTCTCTCTCTCAGAAATTTTTTTCTCTCAGCTCTGGATAGAGTGGGCTTTCTCTGGTTTTCTCTGCTCTCACACTGCTCTTCTTTTTCACTATTTCATCCTCTATCGAACTCTTTTCCACAGCATATATATATATATATATCTGATCCAGAACCTTAGGTGTGTGGATACCACGTTTCCCGCCTAAAGATGTTGGGGTACATGTGAGAATGTTCTGGACGTCTATCTACCTCGGATCACGTGCCATATTTCTGGTGAATGCACAGACAAATTGTCAGAGAAGAAATGAATATTTTTCATACATTTAGCACAATTCGTATTGGTGTATAGAGTAAAGAGCCAGAAACTGCACTGAATCAAAAGAGTAAGCATCGGCTAAGACGGGCATGACAAGCACCGACCTGGAATGAATCAGAAGATGCACAAATCTACGTTAGCTGTCTACAGGACTTGCACCGAGTCTAATAAGACATGAAACAGGAACTGCACTGACTTTGTTGCTACAGAGAGGTGTATAGGCCTGACTATGCACCGAACATGAATTTGTTTTAAGCAAGGCATGCATCGAGACGCGATATATAGTCCAGGCAGGAGCTGCACCAAGATGGCAAGAGGAAGTACAAGACAAGGCTTGCACTGAGATGTATTTGCACTGAGATGAAGGAACGACCAGCCTGACCAATGCATTCTGGTCAAGAATTGCACCGATTCAAAAAGTTTTAGCGACCTCAAGAGGTGAGATGCAGAGACAGAATATGCACGGACCTTAATGCTCACGACCTAGAGAAATGCACAAGGACAACATATGAATAGCAAAACCTGTGCATGACCAAGGACTTGCACCAAGGCAAGTTTTTTATGTGAAAGATGTAGAACTAGCACTGACTCAATATGCATTAAGCAAAAGAGCGAATAATATGTAATGCACAGACCTAAATGATGCTATTAGCACATACCCCCTCCATGCTTAGAAATAAATAAATGCGCCGTAAAAGAACAAATTGATCTAGAGATTAAAAAAAATTGATTTATAGTGTGAGACATCATCAAAACCGTAGGGATGCAACAGACAAGAGCTGAGCACTACCTCCAGCTGTAGTCTCGGTTGCCTGCCACTCTGCTCGGACGCGCTCGGCAACCACCTGCTGCTCCTCCCAGGCCTTCCTCAAGGCCTCAGCCGGGCTCTCCACCTCCCTCAACTATGCGACGCGCTCCTGAGATGCCAACGCAGTCGCCTTGGCGTGACTCCTCTGCTCAGCTACAACCGACACAAGCTAAGCCCGCTACTCCTCCGCCTATCGGATAGCCGCTAGCCTCCGAGCCCTCTCCCCCTGAGCCTCACGGAGTCACGGGTACTCGGCCCAGATCCCAGCTAACCGGGATATCTAGAGCTCGCGTGGGAAGCCGAGCGCGTGGTAGCCCTAGGTGCACTCCCGCAGCTGCTGCCTCAGATCCTCTGGAGAAGGAAGAGGCTCCCTCTGCGAGTAGCCTCGCGCTCGCTGGAGTAGGGCTGCACCTGCACTCGCCTCTAGCAATGGCTCTGGCGGAGAAACATATGTAGGCCACTCGACCCCTAAATCTAGAGAGAGTTCTACGGACGCGGCCAACACTCCAGTAGAACATGCATAGTTCCGACAAACACCAAAGGGCGTGAGCAATACACGTAAGACTTCCTTCGATAGGTAAGGTGAAAAACCTGAGAAAAAGGAAAGGCAAGCCTTGAATCCTTACCTGAAGCAAGTCCAACAATCCTTGTGCCGTCATCTGCCGGGGTCGGGGAGGGCAATCGCTCCTCCGCCTTGACAGCATCACCTGCCGGGGTCGGAGAGGGTAGTGACTCCTCCACCGTCTGGTCATCCCCAGCAAGCACGGATGGGACATGGGGCTCCTCCTATCCGCCCTCGTCAGGAGCTGACGCGTGCCCCTCTCCAGACTCTGATGATGCAGGCAACCCAAGAACGTCAGCACTCTGGCATATAGAGCTAACAAGCATGAAATGAGGACGGGAAGAACCACCGCATACCTCCAGAAGTGGTCCCCGTCGGAACCTCCCTACTAGCAGAGACCCTGGAGGATGAAGAGCTCGAGCTCAAACTCTCCTCTATCTCCATCTCCATGCTACCGTCATCTGGAGAGCTCGACGAAGCCCCCGACAAACTCCCGGAGGTGGCCGAACCGGAAGCTCCTGCAGGCCAACAAAGCAAATGAGGTCACCACACGACCCAGCTTTATACAAGGGCGGCTCTCCAGCTAAGAGTTGTGAACAAGAAACTCACCGGCCGGAGCACTCCCCTCCGAAACCTTTTCAATGTCGACGATTTCCTCATCACCCTCAACAGGAGCCACTCCCGTGGGCCCCTCTTCCACCACTTCAGCCCTGTCATGGGGTAGCTCACCCTCTTCTAGAGGGGAAGGAGCACCTGTAAACAACGCCAATATGATCTTAGCACTAGAAGACAATCAACACAAAGGGCTTAACAGAAATGATTAAGTCCCCGGCTACATACCTGAGGGTCCCATGCTCGAAGACCCAACCAATCCCACAGTGTAGGCCGACACTACGGTTGGCAGGGAAACATGCTCCACCCCTGCCAATAGCAGTGGTAACAGGCTAGACGCTTATTCAGCCGCGGACGGCATTGAAGCACTCCTCCCTTCAGGCTCCCCCTCAAAGGAGGGAAGGGACACTGATGGGCCAGTACAGACTAGCTCCTGAATCATCTTCAGAGTGGCGGCGGGATCCTCACCGGGCAAGTAACAGCACAAAACCAGTCAATGTTTGCGGCCCAGCAATTGTATAAAGCGAGGACAATCCCCTCCGTAACGGTTCAATACTTACCCGAGCCATCCTGGGTCGCTGCGGGGTCCCGCCCGTCAACAGATGGGGGCACCTCGCCTTGCATCTCGGAGGGAGCTGCGGCCTCTGATCCCCCGGCCACCTCTGCATAACACCAGCAGCTATGTCAACTTCCAGAATCAAGTACAACCATAAACACAACATGCTCAGTCTCAAAATTATTTACCTGGCTGGGCATCCTTTGATACCTTCCATAACTCAAAATCGGGAAAGGTCTCAACATTGGGGGCAGTTTCATCCATCAGACGAAGGAGCCCCTCCATATCTATCGCGCAATCGACCCCGTCATCAGGTGGTGGGTCGATCTCCTGAGTTGGCGAGAAGGCCGCGTCAGCCCCGGCCTCCAGCGGCGCTGTGAAAAGCAAATCCAATTGCACATGGTTAGTTGATCATAAAGACTGAACCAATATGAAGCAAGTAGGAAGATATAGCACTTACTCAGAGCCGGTTCCACCTCAATGTGTTCCCTGGCAGTGGGTCCCCGAGAGGACTCGCCGGCCTCCCTGACTCTGGTCTTTACCCGGGGGCATTTTCGTCAGGGTTGGAGGGCCCCATCACCGTCCCCGTGGAGGGGTGATCCCTGTCTGCCGCAGAGCCTACCAATAAACACAACCGCATAAGATGCCTCAGCCATGTACCCCAGAAAGCAACAAAGCAGGGGCAACAGACTAACGAAGAGGTCTTACCTGAAGCCACAAAGGGGGTCAGCGACAGAAGAACCAACTGCTCCGACTTCAAGCCCATAACCCGTGCAGCCTTTGCGACCGCCTCCTTCACGTCCCTCAGGGTGTAGGCGCACTCGATGAAGGACATGAGCTCTACAGGTCCAGCTGACCTGGTCGCATGGGTGATATGACACCTCCAGTCGTCGATTGCCGTGTCTGCAAAACTTTCCTCATGGAGCACTCGGTCCAGTGAGCCCCTCTGCTCGAACCCGCAATTAGCTAGGAATTGGGTCCACCGAGTCCTCGACGCCCCCCTATCGAGGCACCCCGGCTCTAGTACCTCCAGACGCCGGCCGCGCCTGCCTGAGGGGCCTCAGTGCCTCATTGCCGCTCTGCCCTGCAGACAGTGAGCTCCGGCTCCCCCGGGGCTCCTGCTGTGCCAGCCGCTCCACCTCCCGGCAGATCCGAGAGAAGCAAGTCCGTTGTTACCCGTCGTCTAGTGCGATGAGGTGCAGATCCTCCCTCAAGAGATGGGTCTCCTCGGCTTTTCGGATCGCCGAGGCCTTCTGTCGATACTGGTGCCTGTGCTCGAACCACCACCTTGCATAGTGGACATCGAACCGTCCCCTGCGTCCCGGCACAGGCACCGACAGTCGCTCTGGCTCTCAAAGATAGTCGAAGTCCCACCACGCCGTGGCTAGCAAATGTGTGTCCCAACCTCTGTACTGTCGACTCGCCAAAGGGAACTCCTGGTTCGGCAGGATTCCCTAGTCGTACCCAAAGTTCCAAGCGAACCTGTGCGGGTAGTACAACTCTAGGAAGCTCGTCACGGACCGGTGTAGAGGCAGCACCACTGGCTAGGTGCTCATCACCCACTATGTGTACAATGTCGCATCTGGCTCCTGCTGATAAGGAAGGGCGCAGGCCGCCCCGCCATTCGAAGGCACCAGAATCAGGTGGGAGTCCCTGGTGGCGTCATCAAAGGGAATCCCATCCTCACCCCGGTCGGGCAAGTAGCACAAGACTCTCCTGGCTTCCTCCAACTCTACGAATGCGCCCCCGTCCGGCTGCCCAGTGAAGCTGAATAACAATGGTGCTGCCTGGTTCAACATGGACTCGCGAGACACCAACCCTGGAAATAGTAGACCAGCCCACACACTGAGGTAGTGGGTCGGCAGAAGCAGACTGTGCTCACGTGGTGCCGGGTGCACCGCCAGTACCCCCAGCCCCTGGTAAACATTGGCCAGAGCCGCCGGGGCTAAGGCCAGCCTTCATCCCTCCGCCAGTTGGCACACAAGCCACAATAGCTCCACGCTCAGCTGGCCATCCTCCCCGTGTGGGACCACGAACGTCGCCAACCAGTATGCCAAGTACGCGGCCTGGTGGGTCACGTCCGGCAGTCTATGGGGGTTCCACCCCTCCTGTGGCGCGTAGATGTACCTCGTGTATGTCCGGAAGCGCAGCTCCACCTCTGTGTACTCCTCCTAGGGGGTCTGGTCTCTCGCAAACTCCTGGTTAAAGCAGAAGGGTCCGTTGTAGAAGTGGCGAACCCACGCATTCAGCGGAACCCTAGGAGTCTGCGCTGCTTTCTCTCTCCTGGCCAGGGCTAAGTACCTCCAGGTCTTCAGTAAATACCGGTAGCTGTAAGAAACCCGGTATCTTCCATGCCCGTCGGTGTGGCTGCGATGGAGGTCATCTAGCACTACCTCCTCGTACCCCTCGCCGCTGATCGGCAACCCGAAGATCCTGTATAGAGACCACAAGTCTAACGAGGTCTTGATGTGACATGACCTAGGATGTTTGATGAAGCCTTAGGAATGCAGCAACTAATATATCAATCCCTCAGACCTAGCAAGCAAACAAGATTCACGGACCGGCAACTTCACTCGAGCGGGCTCTCCCGCTAAGCGCACATTAGTGCCCGTAGGCAACTTGGTGATGGTGATGAGGGTCCGAGATGGGACCTCGCGGCTCCGAGGATTGGCTAGCTTAAGGTTGAACCCCAAGGGTACTAGGATGCCCACTCTCGGGGGTGGCCAGCACACCGAGGGCGTGGGAGGTAATGGATCTCTCATAACTCACCCACGGTAGTCACTGACACAATAGTAATTCGGGATCAGGCACTCACTTACCGTCCGACGGCACTAGCGGCAATACTAAACCAGCAATGGAAAGAAACCAGCAAAGGGGTAACCAAAGCTCACCTGACCGGTGTGAAGGCACCAATCCTGGCCGGAGACGAGGGCGAGCTAGGAAGCGTGGGCTTACCCGCACGCCGCGCCGATGAAGCTTCAACCAGAAATTTTAGTTTACATGCACTATGCCCCTTGCAAGGGGGTTGGACTAGAGGTGGGGATTAGTTTTTACAACCAAAATGTACCTCCACGAGGAGGGGCGGTCAGCCGGCCAGGTGGGGTGGGGAAAACTACGCTAGAAGCCGAAGTCGAAGAAGATCGTCGGTTCTGCTAGCCCTCTGGAACAGCAGATAGACAGATGGTGTTGATGCCGCTGCGGACTGCCCCAAGCTCTGTTTGCAACAAAACCAGTGGCAAAACCTCCATGGTTGACCCAGGATGTCGTTAGAATTTTTACGGATTTTCTTGTTGGCAACAACGGTCGGGGCAGAGGTGTGAACATGGTTGCATGCTTCTGATTCTGGTAGATTCTGTGTCACTACAGCAGGAAGGCGAGGACACCACGGTTGCTCCCCAGATCTGATTCAGGCGAGGCTAGAGTCATTGGATTCGTGGTCGAACCCTCTTCGAACGGAGACATGTGGGGACACTGTCTGCGGTCAGAGCTGACACAAGAGTTTGAGAAGTAATAGGGGGTCGGATCTATCTTCAGTCAGACTGACCTGCGCACTAATGGTAGGAAATTCGGAACTTTGTGCTTTGGGCTTCAAACGACGCTCCGCTTCTTGGCAATGCTCGGGGACTTAGAGGAGAACGTTTCAGCCAAGCGCCTCTCCAAGAAGCTCAAAACTCTGGTCGTGGTAGCCTTCGCAATTCGCTACTGGAGGTCTGCCTCAGAGGATTTGCGCAGTCCGGCGGTGACGGCTCCTCCGGGCAACCATAAGCTCAGACGGGGACGAGACCACCACCGTTGCGAAGAGGACTGGGAGACACTTCCGATGGTGCCTCTTGTACGTCCTGGAACCCCAAGATGAAGTCCTGGCTGGCTCTGCAAGTTTCTGGGTTTCCTGCTAGCTGTGACCCGAACCAGAAGTGCTTGTAGAGGGAGGGTTATGGAAGGGGGAAATGGGGGAGTTTGCAAGGGAAAGAGGGCTGATGGCATGGGGAGAGGGGGGGATGTGGCTGGGGTCTCTTGGGGGGATGAGAGGGCAGGGGTGGAGTGGGCTAGAGTTGCTGGAAAGGGGGATGGGCTGGGTGTGCACTAGAGAGAGGGGGAATGGGGAAGATGGAGGGGGGGCGCCCTAGGGTGATGGGGGTGTGGGGATTCTCCAGATCTGAGTGGGAGGTTAGGGGGGCTGAGAGAGGGTGTCCAGTAGATAGGGAGATTCAAATTTAGCCTAGGGAGGGGTGGGTTCAGTCTTGGGAGGGTGGAGGTTTGCTTGGGAAGAGAAAGTGGGTAGTTGGGAGTTGGATGGTGGAGCTAGGATTGGGTGTGTCACCCCCCAACACGGAATATCAGAACGTACAGTCAGAAATAGCTAGAAATAACATTAATATGCTAAACTAAGCATTAAACACAAGTACTATGAAGAGAGATAGCTTATTGATCAAGAAACATTCCAAATCTAGTACAACAACCTTAAACCAACTTAAAACAAACTGAGGCAATACAACTCTAACAATAATATCATAACCGAAGCTAAACACACTCTAGGGCACAACTAAGACTAGGATAACTGTGCCAACTCAACATCTAGAACTGGTACATTCAGAGATATCACTCCTGTCCCTCCCCATCGGTATGCGCATCGTCACCTGAACTGCCTGGAAAGGGGGGAAAACAACAACTATGAGCTGACGCTCAGTAGATAATAATTGGCAAGTTTACGTAATTAACCAATTATTCCATTTTCATATGCAATGATAAGAAAGGAAATGACGATACAGAAGAAAAACAACGTAATATAAAGATCTTGCAAGGTCAGGAAAATATAAGATATCTGGATTTCAACAAGAATAACATGTAACAAATGTAACAGGAAATTGTAATGAGGAAATGGCCATCATCAAGTAATTTTAAAAAGTCAAGTACGATCAAGTAACAAGATATAACAAGAGATTTCTGTCGTAGACATCACGCTAGTCATGCACTCGGTGCAATGCCTCACCTTGTCATTACAAACTCTCATGGGCACAAGTACTTTTCGGGCGCTCTCCCCAGGACTAGACTGGGCCCTTATGATGCGTTGGCATTGATTTATCGGATCCAAGATCCTAAGTTCCGTCTAGACATTTAGTCAAGTTTATGGCCAAATAATCATGGGAATTACTGTCCAGAAGTTTAAGATTTAAGGACTAATCCATCCTTGGATTCAAGAGCACAAAACACGATGAAACTAATCTCTGAGAGATGTACGGTCATATATAAACCGCTCAAGAGATATATGCGGCTAAGACTAGGCCGCACTTACAGGAGCTGGACTGATACTCAGCCCACGAGGTCAAGAATGAATGGCTGACAGTGTGCCGCTCTAAAGTATGAACGGTAAGTTCTGGGCCGTACAGGTAAAAAAGACCTTAAGACCCATGAACAAGATATACGGTCCATACAAGGCCGTATTAAAGATATGCGGTCCAAGAGGATCCGCATAAGGTTTGAACGGTAATATTCCAGCCGCACCACCCGGGTTTGGCTAGAAAGTTAAGAAATCACCCTATTGGACTCCGTGCTGCCAAAGATAGGGTAAAACTAAACCAGGGCCTAGTACACTGTCCATTGGTCAGTCCAGGGCTTAAAGATTTGGTCGAAGATTGATCAAGGTTAATCAACCAACACTTAATGGCATAAGCCAGGTATACGCGGTCGTGATTGGGCCGCCTATAAGGATATGCGGTTCACTACTGGCCACACGTGCCTCTCTAGCCCAATTCGATCCAAGACTTAAAACCAGCGATTTAGTCACGTAAAATGATGTTCTGGTGGTCCAATAGGCTCTTAGCAGGGAGATACAAAGATCCCACGATAATGGTAAGTCCGCCGGATGGAGTGTCCGGGGGTAAGTTCAAGACTAGCACACTAATGGGGCTAATGACTTACTAGAAGTCAGCAATTGGTCAAAACGTTCTACTAAAGTAGAATGACTGTCCAGCAACCTAGCATTCAGTTTAGTCCTAATTTCCATGTTCATTTATCAAGCATCATAATTTACCTTAATTTGATTGCCAAAAAGATGAATCAAGATGATAAAGATAATGAATAAGATCATGTGGGAATGAAAAGCATGCATTTTACAGAAATTTACTTGCATGATTTACCACTTATCATATGGGTTTCTAGTTTACTAATTATCCATTTAGACACTAATATGAATCATATAGAACTAGTACTAAGTCAATTACTGCATAGATAAACGGTTCTGGAAAGACCTTACATCTACTGGCTAACAGGGGCTGAAGGCAGTGTTTCTGGACTGCAGGGAGTTGGACGGCCAGGGGCATGATCGCCCATGGGGTTGGGCGGTCAGTATAGAACCGCCCAATGGGTTGGGCGGTCAGGTGAGAACCGCCCATCCCTGGGTTATGTGGTCACAGGGATGGCCGCCCATCCAGATGTGTGGTCGTCTGGGTGGCCGTTCATCCTGCCAGGGGATATGTGGTCACTTGTAGACCGTTCATCTAGATATGTGGTTAGATGAGGGCCGCCCATCCCAAGATGTGTGGTCATGTAGTGACCGCCCATCCTAGTTATGTGGTCTCTGGGAGACCGTTCATCCAGGACATGTGGTCTATCGTAAGACCGTCCAAGTATGGTAAAAACCCGATTAAACCAACCCTTGCCCGCCCCGACGGGGGTTTTAAGGGTTACAATAAAACTCGAAATTCGAATAGTATACAGCATGGAATTTGGGGCTTTTACTACCAATAGAAAGAACATGAAACACTCTACGAGATGCATGAATCAATTTAAGATTTACAGCCTGAAATCGCTACTGAAATCAAAGGGGAACAGGTTCTGCCCTAATTCTGACATGCCTGTACAAAACCATTAAATTAACGTAGGATACCTAATGGAATTTAGGGATTTAGGACTCAAAAGAAAGAGGACTCGATGATGATTCCATCCATATATAACACTTTATATTGGGCTCGTTATTACCTACCTCAATTAGATGAAGAACGAAGAAGAAAGGAAGAAGAAAGGACGCCGACACGTCTCCACTAATCACCAGAGATCTCCCTAGATCGATCTCCACTGCAACCGCCGCTGCTACCAAAGGATTCTAGGGTTGCAGAGCTTCGTTTTTATAGCTCATACACCTTCTGGAGCCTTCGGTGCTGGGAGAATTCGTTGAAGCAAGTTGAGTGATTGAAACGGCGCCGCAATAGTTGACCTCACCAAAGCTCGGCCGACTACAAGTTTTAGGGTTAAGGTTTCGATAAATTGGCAGAGGGGAAATGATCCTTAGATCATGGCCCTTCATTTGCCACCGATTTGGGCTCATTTGATGGAGTATTAAGCCCTAATTCCGCGGTTTAAGTTAAGGTTAGGTAAGTGTGCACTTTGGACTCAAACCAAAGATTAGACCTAGTTACGGATTTTTGTTGGGTCGACCACAGAAGATAAAGTTGTTAAATAAATCATCCTCTAGCAATTTACTTGTCCTATTCACTAAGGAATTAAATATTAATATCTGAAATTCATTTATTTCAATTAAATTTCAAAACCGGGGTATTACAGGATGGGAATCTCTTGGGGTGGGGTGGAGTAAAGAGAGGGGTGTGGGGAGTTGGAGTAGGTTTAATGAAGGGGGAAGGAGAGAGAAAGTAGGTGGGAGGGTGAGGAGAGAGAGAGGGGGGCGACCCCCTTAGAGAGAGAGAGAGGGGGAGTTAGGGGAGGTTAGCTTCTTACTCCTCTCTAAAGGCTTCTCACCAAAGAAATTCAATTTTCTGGACTCAAAATAGTAGTTTTTCATTAGCTTAAAATGGGGAGATGGGGGTCCTATTTATAGGGAACCCACATTTTACAATAAGTCACTGACATTTGGAACATTGACAAATAACTAAGGGGGAAGGGGGTGCCCCTGGGCCTAGCCCATTGAATTGGGCCCATTAACTAATCTAATCAACCCTATGACACTTAACTTAGGTAGATGACTCATTAGCCTAGATACATGACTCAAATAAAAGGAGAATTACAATGATATGACTCAAATAAAATATGAAAATTACATGACTCGACTCAAAAAATGTGAAGGACACAATGGAACCATGCCGGCGAGCAATCGGAGCTGTGAAAAATGTGAAGGGCGAGAGATGCCCCCATCATACCCCTGGGGTGCGAAGAACTCGACTCTGTCGAGTATGGGTCCGCCGGGGAAGTGGTCCTCCAATGCAGCTCTAGGCGAGCCGCGACCTCCAATCTCATCCTTGCGTCCTTAGCCGGGGGGGACGACTCTTCATCCTCTCACGGTGGCTCGAGCACACCCTCTTGCTGGCGATGGTACCGTGCTTGCCTAGTATTGCCTCCATGTGCACACGTCGGGCTCTCAGGCTGATATGTGGAGGCTCTCCGAGGGTATCACTCACAAAAATGGGGGTAGGCTCAAGGTGCTCACTGGGTTCCACCGCGGTGCCCTTAGAGGATGCCAGATCCGCCGCGTCGAAAGTGGGGTGTATCCCAAAACCCATAGGAAAGTCCAACCCATAAGCCGGGTTGCCAAAGCCACTCGAAACTTGGGAAGGCCCAAGTCCTCATGCCCTCGATTTGGAGATGACCCTAGGATAGAGCCACACCAATCTCACCATCGCTAGGTTGCCTACTTGGAATCCCAAGTGGCACTCGTGAGCTTTTGCCCGCTCATCATGAACCTCACCGTCCGTTGCTAGATGCTTGCTTGAATGCTTATGCCATGAGTGACAGTGTGGTACGGGTGAGAAGTGTGTGGTATGCAAAGGTCGACCGGGGCAACCATATATGGACCTATCTTGCAATGCTGCCATGTAGACTTTGGTGGGCCTAGGTGGGTCGGGGCACCCGTAGGTGAACCTATCATGCAAAGTGGTGATAAATGTCGGGGGACTCGGACATCCGTAAATGCTCCTAACATGCGTATGACCAATGTTGAATGGGGGAGGGCCGTTACACCCGAATACGGACCAATCATCCATCCTACTTGACATGTGGGTGACATGAACGAGTGGACCCGACGTACTAATCATGCCAAGTGGTGTGATGTGCCAAGACATATGAATTCCTTTCCCAAAGATGACTTCCTTGTGTGGGGTGGTGGGGTGGCCTTTGAGCTTCCACTCAAAAGGGTCGAAGGGATCTAGGTAGGTGGACATCATTGAATGGGGCACTTCCTCAATCCCTAGGTGGATGTTGTTCAAGGTCATGGCTCCTATGGTGTGACCCGGGCCTAGGAAGAGATGGACTTGGTCCAACATGGCGGGTGGGGGTGGGGTGAGTAAGGCGGGTGGGTCACATGGGTAACTAGGCTCCCATAGGAAGGGGTCAAAGGGGTCATGGAAAGGGCTACCTAGAGGGAGGGGCTCCATATCCTCAAGACCTTCACACAGCGATGAGTCATCCTCCTTTATTGGAATTATTGGGCCGGTGTGTCGAGTGGATGGGTTGGCCAATGTTCTTGGTATCTCAATGGTAGGTGAGTGGATCGAGATGGGTTCTTCCACCATGGGGAGAAAGAAAAAGAGGTCGCTAGTGTAGCAACCAATGGTGCACATTGAGGTGATAGACCTGACACAAAGGTGTAGGAGGTCAAAACTCCTATGTTGTTCTACCATAGGGGTCAATATGCTAGTGAACTCGATTTGCCATGCTAGGCCCTTAAGAAGATCCCCTAAAGTTTCCACTTGGTAGGATGATTGGATGGTGGTGCGATAGGTTGAGAAGGGTACTATGGGGAGGTTTAGCTCCATGGGAGGGTAGACATAGGACGTGATGGGCTGAATTGGTCTCTCCTTTAGCCATCTAGCTAGGGGCCTATCTATGATTATGGTGCCATTTGTGAAGGTTTTTGGCTCTTGAAGACCCAGACTATTTGAAGTGGTAAAGGGTTGAGGCTCTTCCTCACCATTGGTGTGAACTTGGGTTTCCTCATGGGTAGGGAGAGGGTCCGGGCTAGCAACTACTCCTATGTGAGTGGGTGTGGCCTCCTTTCTCAAGAGAATGGGAAGGTCTTTTGGGGATGGGGTGATGATGGTTGGGGCATGGTGCACCCGGGGTGGTGAGAGAGGTCGAACTTGGGTTGGGTTTGGGAGTGGAAGTAGTGGAGGCCTAGGTTGGGGTAGGATTGGGGTTGGAAGTGGAAGGTGGGTTGGGTAATGAGGTTTGGGTCGATTGGTTTTGGGGGGTGCATCCCTTTTAGGGGACGATGGAGGGGTAGTGGTGGGGACCAAAGGGGATGGTGGGGTATGGGTTTGGTGAGGGATTGTGGGTTGGGGGGTGGTGGCCGTCATGGGCCTAGGTGGAGGGGTGGACACGGGGTCCACTTGGGTTTGAATGGTGAGGGTTGGGTGAGTGGTGGTCCTCATTGGGGAAATCGGGTCGGTTAGGGGTCTCTTCCCCTTGGGATCGGCCGATTGTGGAGGGGTGGGAGTGGGGGCCAATTTGGTTTGGATATTGAGGGTTGTGGAAGGGGGTTTTGGTTGGGGTGTGGGGGCCCTCATGGGGTTAGGTGGAGAGGTGGATGCTGGGATCATTTGGGTCTTAATGGAGAGGACTTGGTGGCGAAGTGTAGTGATGATGGTTGAGAGGGGATTTGTTGGGAGTGGTGGGGGTGGAGACTTAAGGGTGGTCTCAAGTTGGCCAGGTGGGGATGGAGGAGTGGTAGTGCTCCTCAGATAGGAAGGGGAATGTCGGGGAGCATAGATCTTTCTAAGTTCCTCCTTCATATCATCCCATGAGTGAATGGGCTCTTGCCTCCTAACCCTCCTTAAGCCCTCTATGTGTTCCCACTTACTCTTGGCTTGACCCCGAAGTCCTCCCTTGGCAACGCGGACTCTCGCGGGTCCATATGCCATAATCCTTTCAAAGTGTTTTTCCTTGGTAGCCTCCCACTTTAGATAGGCACTAGGGCTCGATTTGTCAAAGCGAAGGTCCTCATCTAAAATGAAGTCCAAGAGTGGTGGACCGATCGGACCCTTGTGGAGGGCCGAGTGGGACAGATATGACCAAAGAGAGGTAGCCATGCTAGATGTTGGTGCATCGAATGACTCTAAATGCTTATGCGCCCTAGGACAAGACTTAGTAGAGATAAGTCTAGAACTTGCTCTGATACCACTTGATGTGACACGACCTAGGATGTTTGATGAAGCCTTAGGAATGCAGCAACTAATCTATCAATCCCTCAAACCTAGCAAGCAAACAAGATTCATGGACCGGCAACTTCACTCAAGCGGACTCTCCTGCTAAGCGCACATTAGTGCCCGTAGGCAACTTGGTGATCGTGATGAGGGTCCGAGACGGGACCTCACGGCTCCGAGGATTGGCTAGCTTAAGGTTGAACCCCTAAGGGCGACTTTGAATATCGGTTAGGATAGGTTACCTGATCAAAGAGAAAGCGGTGGGCAGCGGTGGGCCCCACCTTTTCGTCACACACAACCCCGTTAATCGGGGTCAGTTAGCGTACTCGACCCTCCGGGGTCGAGTGCGCTAACCGGGAGCGATTAACAAAGACGCCCTAAGGGTCCTAGGATGCCCACTCTCGGGGGTGGCCAGCACGCCGAGGGCGTGGGAGGTAATGGCTCTCTCACAACTCGCCCGCGGTAGTCACTCACACAATAGTAATTCAGGATCGGGCACTCACTTACCGTCCGACGGCACTAGCGGCAATACTAAACCAGAAATTGAAAGAAACCAACAAAGGGGTAACCGAAGCTCACCTGACTGGTGTGAAGACACCGATCCCGGTCGGAGACGAAGGCGAGCGAGGAAGCGTGGGCTTACCCGCACGCCGCGCCGATGAAGTTTCAACTTGAAATTTCAATTTACATGCACTACGTCCCTTGCAAGGGGGTTAGACTAGGGGTGGAGATTAGTTTTTACAACCAAAATGTACCTCCACACACGAAGGGGCGGTCAACCGGCCAGACAGGGTGGGAAAAGTACGCTAGAAGCAGAAGTCGAAGAAGATCGTCGGTTCTACCAGCCCTCTGGAACAGCAGATAGATAGTCGGTGTTGACGCCGCTGCGGACTGCCCCAAACTTCGTTTGTAACGAAATCAGCGGAAAAACTTCCGTGGTTGACCCAGGATGTCTTCAGAATTTTTGGGGATTTTCTTGTTGGCGACGACGGTCGGGGCAGAGGCGTGAACAGGGTTGCAGGCTTCTGATTCTGGTAGCTTCTATGTCACTGTAGCAGGAAGGCGAGGACACCACGGTTGCTCCCGAGCTCTAATTCAGGCAATGCTGGAGTCGTTGGATTTGTGTTCGAACCCTCTTCGAACGGAGACCTGCGGAGATGCTGTCAGAGGTCTGAGCTGACCGCGAGAGCCTGAGAAGTGGGAGGGGGTCGGATCTATTTTCAGTCAGACTGACCTGCGCACTAATGGTAGGAAATTCGGAACTTTGTGCTTCGGGCTTCAAACGATGCTCCGCTTCTTGGCAATGCTAGGGGACTTGGAGGAGAACGTTTCAGCCAAGCGCTGCTCCAAGAAGCTCAAAACTCTGGTCGTGGTAGCTTCTGCAATTCGCTACTGGAGGTCTGCCTGGGAGAATTTGTGCAGTCCGGCGGCGACGTCTCATCCGGGTAGCCTCAAGCTCAGACGGGGACGAGACCACCACCATTGTGAAGAGGACTGGGAGACGCTCCCGACGGTGCCTCTTGTGTGTCCTGGAGCATCGGGATGAAGTCATGTCTGGCTCTGCAAGTTGCTGGGTTTCCTGCTACCTACGCCCCGAACCAGAAGTGCTAGTGGAGGGAGGGTTATGGAAGAGGGAAATGGGGAAGTTTGCAAGGGACAGAGGGCTGATGGCAGGGGGAGAGGGGGGGACGTGGCTGGGGTCTCTTGGGGGGCTGAGAGGGCTGCGATGGAGGGGGTGGAGTGGAGTGGGCTAGAGTTGCTGGAAAGGGGGATGGGCTGGGTGTGCACTAGATAGAGGGGGAATGGGGAGGATGGAGGGGGGCACCCTAGGGTGATGTGGGTGTGGGGATTCTCCATATTTGAGTGGGAGGTTAGGGGGGGTAAGAAAGGGTGTCCAGCAGGGAGGGAGATTCAAATTTGGCCTAGGGAGGGGTGGGTTCAGCCTTGGGAAGGTGGAGGCTTACTTGGGAAGGGAAAGTGGGTAGTTGGGAGTTAGATGGTGGAGCTAGGATTGGGTGGGAATCTCTTGGGGTGGGGTGGAGTAAAGAGAGCGGTGTGGAGAGTTGGAGTAGCTTTAATGGAGGGGGAAGGAGAGAGAAAGTAGGTGGGAGGGTGAGGAGAGAGAGAGGGGGGGCGACCCCCTTAGAGAGAGAGAGAGAGAGCGAGAGAGGTTAGAGGAGGGGAGCTTCTCACTCCTCTCTAAAGGCTTCTCACAAAAGAAATTCAATTTTCTGGACTCAAAATAGTAGTTTTCATTAGCTTAAAATGGGGAGATGGGTGTCCTATTTATAAGGAACCCACATTTTACATTAAGTCCCTGACTTTTGGAACATTGACAAATACCCAAGGGGTAAGGGGGCGCCCCTGGGCCTAGCCCATTGAATTGGGCCCATTAACTAATCTAATCAACCCTATGACACTTAACTTAGGTAGATGACTCATTAATCTAGGTACATGACTCAAATAAAAGGAAAATTACAATGATATGACTCAAATAAAATATGAAAATTACATGACTCGACTCAGAAAATGTGAAGGACACAATGGTACCATGCCGGCGAGCAATCGAAGCTGTGAAAAATGTGAAGGGCGAGAGATGCCCCCATCAGGTCTCTCCCTCGGTCGTTGCCACAGTGTTCCACCTGCGGTTGAAGCGCTCTGTCAACGTCTGTAGAAGCCCCGTATAGCAGGGGTACCCATACAAAGTCACGGTCACAGCATATCTGATATCAACTCAGTCTAGCAGTATCCGATAGTGGTGTACTATGCCCATCAACCACTCGGTAGCTCCCTGGTGGTATATGTGTGACGAAATCGCCACCCAGCGGCCATACCAGCTAACAGCACTCTGTCGCAGAATCTCGGATAGAAGGCTATAGTCGTCATAGCCCTCCCCAGCGTACTCCAACCCTGATGGCTCCAATGCTAACCCTGGACTGCCCTCTATCTCTGCCCGGTGGTGTCCGTACAAATCCTAGGATGCGGGGCCCATCACTCCAGCGCGAACTCCGAACTGGTCTGCTCTACTGAAGAAGCCCAGGCACTCAGCACTAAGGAACTGACACTACCTCCAGTTGTCCCCGGAGAAACTCGAAAAGCCACAGAGGATGATTCAGTGCAAACTGTATCTGCCCACCAAGATCGCCCGCTCCAGTCGGCGACGGGCTCCAGCAACCCGAGAGTCACTCTCCTCCATACCAGGCGGGACAAAGCGCCGAATGAACTTGAACAAGTGACGGTCCAGAGGGAACTCCACTGGGTAGCCGCCGCTGCGATCATAAGTGTAAAGCATGCCCACCTCCGACGCGCGGGCCAACTCCACAGCCCCAACTCCGCTGCCGCGCTCGCCAACGGGGCCCTCTGCCACAGCCGTGTGCCCCCAGTCGAGCTGCTCCACATTAGCCATAGTGATGACTGGCGGGCCCAAAGGGGGCATGTGCCGCTCGGTCCTCCTCACCCAGTGGTCCTCCTCCCGGACCACATGCCTCGAGACCCTCTCGTCCCTACCAAATCGTGCCATAACTGCAAGACAGAACACCAAAAATGGTCAGCGCGCTAGAAATTCAACACAAGCACGAGTACATGAAGCGTCAAAATGCGACTATAACAACTCAAAAGGAGAGGTTCACTGGCCGTACGCCCTCCTCTCCGCCTCTGACGCATGACCCGTGGGGGGCATTTGTTCTACCCGGACAATTTCCACAGCAAAATACCCAGATACAAGAGTTCTGGAATTTTCTCGAACACCTTCAAGGCACGGGCTACCCGGCCACTCCGACAACCCAGTGGGCCTGACCAATGGCCCCAACCCACTAGATGAGGTATATGGCAACATTAGCAATCAATCGGGACCACTCCCGACCCCTAAGTTGTGGACTTTGCCCCCGTTCTACACGACCACCTGGGCCAACCCCGGGGCATCCCGACTACAAGCCACGCCACGTGGCACCCAGTGAAAAGGCCATGGGCCTACCCCGGGACGCCTTCTTTTAACCCTCCAAGGTCAAAGGGAGATCCAAGTAAGTCAACCATAGGCTTTGGAGGCCCACAGCACGTGTATACGGCTCACACACGTGTGTTCGGCATTTTTCCGAACACCTTGTGGGCGAGTATGTTTCAACCCTTCTACACCAACCCATGGGCCACCCTGTGATTCTAGCACACTAATTGGGTCCTACAATGACCCCCCAGCAAGCCGGGGCCACCCCCGACCCTCAGACACGTGGCAATGAGCCACTTAACTCTAGCTCTCGGGCCAACCCGAGGCTACCCTGCCAACCCGCCGTACAACATGGCACGTAGCCAGAGGCATGGCCCATGAGCCTAAAGTGCCCCCCCTTAGCTCCCACGAGCTCCCGTTCTCAGCCCAAGGCCAAATCAAACGCCCGCCAGTCACTTACTTGCCCGTTCGACAACCCGGGGTGTGTCGGGCATTTTCCCGAACACCTTGTGAGCGGCTACTACGACTCGAAGAACAATGGCCCCCATGGGCCATCCCAGTATCCTGAAGCCCAACGTCCCTCAAAGGACATCTCCAGACGATGAAAGAAGACCCCCGGGGACCATCCCTCGGGGTTGCGACGCGCCCGGGGCCAGTTTGCCCCAGGGCGCAGCCGTGCCCCGGAGAGGGCGAAACCCCCCGGGGGACGCCCCCTCCTCTCAGCTTAGAGGCCCATGGCTTTTCCATGTCCCAGTTCATGCAAATTTCCGGTCTCGAGGTGCAAGGTTTACGTTGGGATTCGTTCACCGTACCCTTACGTGGAAGGGGCCGCGAAGAACGCCCACGACGAATCACACGCATGAGCGTCTCGGTCCGCGCACATAAGTGTATCCTCCCAGTATCCTTTGTCCTCTTTCTATTAGCCAAATTATGACAAATATTAACCAAAAAATTCAATTTTATAGAGGTGGGGCCACCGCTCTCTCTCCCTCCATCCCAGTCCGCCTAAACCCCTTGAGTATTAAAAAAAGATTTTTAAAATTAAAAAAATGGGCCACTTTGGTCCACCCAAACCCCCCCTGGGAGGGGTTTAGGCGGACCAGCCTAGACCCCCAGGCTGGTCCGCCTAAACCCTACCAAAATTTTAAAAAAAAAGATTTTTACCCTCCGAAGGGGGGTGTTGGCCCAGAGAGATGGCAGACAAGAAGGGGGATTGAATTGTCCCATTGCCGAGATGGCGGATTTTAAAAACAACTCCAACTAATTACAATAGAAATAAAACTAACAGCGTTAATTACCCTAAACAGATGTGAGATTAAAAGAGTTCTCTCGATCTTTTCGATCCCACATGGTTTGACAATGCAAATAACAATTAAATTAAAGCCAAACACAGATAACAGAGGTACCAATGTGTGGAGGTGTCGTGAATAAAAATCTACAAGTTGACCTGTGAAGGGAGGTAGATGAAAAGGACGATCACACAGGTATTCACACAAGACACAAAGATTTTTAGGTGATTCGGGACCACGACGGGGTCCCTACGTCCACCCCTCACCAAACCCGGTGAGGCTTCGCTCCACGCTATGAAACGTAGCAACACGAGGATGAACCCCAACTATACACATGCTGCTTCTGCAGCAATACACGCACGATGGCACGAGGCCTTGCCTCAACACGCTACCACTACAGTACACATACACATGGTCGGGGAACGTACCCCGGACTCATCAACCACACGGAGTCGTAGCTCCGTCCACACACAACTAAACACGGGGAGCCTTTCCCCACAATAAAACCACACACGCGGTGATACAACTCCACACACACACAGTGTGTTCTCTGTTTGATGAAAAGAGAAGATATACAATAAACGCCCAACTTTCAATACATGCTCAGAAGAGAAAGTAGAGATGAGAGAAGAAGAAATCCCCCTCAAATCTGCAGTGAGCCACATCCATTTGGGTATTAGGGTGCACTGGAACGATTCTTCAGGGAGTGGAAGCCAATCACAGTCGTAGGGGATGCCCAGGGATGACCTCACTCCCAACTGCTTCGGATCGTCCGAGAATACTTGCTTTTGGCATCCTCTTCTTCTTCCTCCTCCAGGTGGTGGCGCCCTCACCCTTGTCCTGCTTCACCTGAAACAGATAGAATGATTTTAGCTCTGGAGGAATGCCTCCCATCGTGGAAGAATGTGACCAACATATACAACAATCAAGGCAGCCACAAAAGACATAATAACCCATGTAAAAACCCTTCAAACCAACACCCAATAGATAGGAGAAAGCCTAAGGCTATTGGGGTAAAAGGCCAAGGTAAATCGGGTTACAAAATGGGCATTTCGTAAATAATCTGGAAATCACGATCCGGATGAACCAGAGAAAGTGACAACTTGTGGAGTCGACACTTTTCTCACCACGTTCTGTCTCGTTATACAAAAACAGGACCCGGGTGAAAGTGTCGACTTATAGGGTCGACACTTTTCACCAGAGGTTCTGTTTTCTTTGAAAACAGACCTCCGGCCTGTAAGTGTCGACTCTAGGAGTCGACACTTGCCACCAGCAGTGTCTAGCCAGCATGCTAGCTAGAAAGTGTCGACTCCTAGAGTCCACACTTTCTGTCTGGACATGTAAACCAATGCATCAGACAGAACAACCTGAAACAAGTGTCGACTCATAGAGTCAACACTTTTACTAATACAGCAGAAAATTTTGTAAAACTCAATTGAAACCCCAAAAATATTAAACATGATTCAAGCCCAATCTAGGCACATTAAGATGCATTCAACCACAAATTCTTACCATGATTCCAATGGAATGTAAACAATAATGGAAGCTTACCATGTCTCTTACCATGTCATCAAAAATTTGAGAGCAAAACTCAACCTGCATTTTAGATGCTCAAATTTATGATAAATTCAAGCCAATGCACATGAAGCCAGCACTTATATCTGAAGTTCATTATCCTTGAGAATTATAAATCAAGGGATATAAAGGATCTAGCTTTAAGGCATTTTCAACCATTTCCGAAAATCTCCATCAACCTGTAAAATGATATAGTGAATTGCAGCCATTTACAAAATTGATTCAAGATTCTCAACCATTTAACCTCAAGCTCTCTTTTCAGATAAAGATCCATGCAATACAAACCACCTTGTATTTCAACACTTGATTTCCTCTTACAACCTGCATGTAGATTAGATGAAAAGATAACCTCATAACAGCATTAGGCTAATGCACATGAAGAAGCTAATATCATGACTTATCTTCACATACATCCAGCCAATTCAATGCATAACCTTTCATGAAAATTCTGATGCAATCCAAGGCATGTAGTGCAAATCAAATTCAGTTAAGTCACACAAGAATTTGAAATGCAGTCCAAGAAAAAAATTGAACTTGCACAGTCCAATGCAACCAATCCAAGTTCAGTCCGATGAGGACTGAACTCTATTTGTTCACATAGATATAACAAATGCAGTCATTAAGACATGTATTGTTATACATGAAATTCATTCAACCAAATACATCAATTCACCTATGAAAGGTTAAATCTCATTCAAGCTAATTTCAGCAAGATCAACAGCAATGCATTTTACTAACTTTTGAGCAATGTTCAGTTAGTTTGCATTTCTAGTCTTCTACCATGATAAACAAAAACTTCCAAGTCATTTGAGACCTCAAGCACACATGAAGAGAACATACATAACACAAATGAGATCCACTCAAAAACTCTGTTTCCTTTCTTCATGAATAAAATACAATAACCTAGTCATTTAAACAATATAAGAGCAAATCAACCCGTATGACAATATTTCATCATGATCAAGCATGAACATATCGATTTCATTAAATCTGTGAGAACTTAGATGCCATTCATAAATGCATGTTCAGATCAAAATTTCCAAGTTCATAATCAACGCACAGTGGTCTGAACCATATTGATATCATATCTGTGATTAACATGCAGTCCAAGACTACTTGACACAGTCCAAGCAATAAGGCTTAAAGAGCTAGGGGACGACCCATGCAATGGGAAAGAAGGAATCTGCCTAAAGGCAGTCTGGTTCAACCCAAAAGCAATCAAGGCCATTCAACTAAAATAAAAGGCCTTATGACCTTCTATGAAATCATGATTTTACCAATGAGAAACATCATGTATGAGGTGTGTCAAGAGACCAAGGTCAATGCATATAATGGAAGCATTATAGGAAGGTTGGTGCAAATGACCCAAGGTCTAAGCATTTGAAGCAAACATCAAGGATGAGGTTGACTCCACAAGGCACATTTTGCATCTAAAGAAATTATTCACCAAGCATCCAAACCTGCAAAGCAAGATATAACGACATAAGCTCTAGATTGATCAAAGAGTATTTTCCACAAAACTCACACACAATATATTGTTATCATCAAAACCATTGTCAAAGATAAAGAGGGGGCGCACAGAACCCAACAATCTCCCCCTTTTTGATGATGATAATATATTGTGACCACAAACACTCTCTCTCCCCCTTTGACATTATCAAAAAGTGGGGGACGAGGTGAACATATGTGAAATGGCACGAATCCAACAATGAACCTCCCATAAAAGGAAGGTGTGAGAATTATGAGCAAGTATAAAACCAAGAACATGTGTGAAACTATGAATAATTATCTAGAGCTGAAATTTGAAATATGAAACTATATGCAGAGTGTAAGACTAAGTTTTGCATAAAATGTATGGTGCTAAAAAGCACGTTATTTTCCCCCAATTGTCAAGAATAACAACCAACTGACAATGGGTTATTTAACCTATTATTTACAAGTATAACCTAGAGATGCATGTGGATGAAATGAAGTATGTTATGGACAAGACGGATAAAGCATTCAAACACTCAAGCATGCATAGTTAAATATAGACTCATGCAAGTCCCTTCGGGACGAGTGTAAGGATAATGTAATTGATTGTTGAACATGATGTGCATGAACAATACTAAGAAGGTTGTGCTTACATAAATAAAGTATTACATTAACTATGAAAGACGACTGATTCATAAAGAACATTAAAACAATCAAACCCAAGGTGTATAAGTGATAATTGAGCAATGAATTCCAAACAATATGGATAACCAGATATTCTAAAGAACACTAAAAAGAACTTATCATCCATACACTTTCATACACAATGCTCGAATATTGGTAGCTACATATAACCCTAATTTTTAATAACTAAAAATGGTGTGACTAACCTTTTGACACGAGTTGTATCCTTTGTCTCAAGGACACTTCCCGGTTACTCAGTTTCGTCACTTATCTTAACTGTGGATTTTGTCACTTTTTGACTCGAGTTGTACCCTTTGTCTCAGGGGCACTTCCCGGCTACTTGGTGGCAAATCACACTTATTTTCAATGTGGATTAGTTTCTCCTTTCGGCACGAGTTTCCTCCTTTATTTCAGGGGGGATTCCCAGCTACTCGGATCCACATTCCAATTATACAATCTTTTGAAGGGGTAAACAGCTTTTTCCTCACGAGACACATGATTTCTATGTAGAGAATCAATAGCCCTCTAAAGTGTAGAGTAGAAAATAATAATCCTTATTAGATTGAATCATTATCTCAAAAAGGTGCATTTTGTGTGGGTGGTTGTATTGAATGTAAAAGATGAATTAGCCTTATCACAGTAATGTCTCCCCCTAAATGTATGCACGGTTATAAAAAATCTCCCCCTTAATATATGCCATTTAGCAAACATGTCTAAATTAATACAATTTTATTTAGCAAGGGATGAGTCATAGAAGGAGTCAAAAAGGTGGGTGTTATCTTATATACATTCAAGCATGCATTGAAATAGATTTTTCACACAGGTTGATTACCGGTATGTGGCGGAGATAAGGGTCCAAAAACCCTACTCACGCATAAGAAAAACTTTCAGGTGGACGTAATCCACCTTTCCACTAACATCATTTTATATACCGGTCAATCATGGCATTTAAGCACACAAGTATGAAGTATATGCAAGAAAATGAACAGATGATCGAAGACTTTCTTTATTTACAAACATGCAAAGATGTGTATGATATGTGTTGTATGTATCATGCAAGTGAGTGTGTAAGCTGTATATGCAAAAGTAAACCATTTTTTACAGGATGTGAGTAAAAGAGTAAAAGACTCTATGTGCAGACCAAAACATTCAAACCTGAATTTTTATTTGCAAAGCGAAAGAGAAGGTGTGTATGAAAAACTGTATATGTGCAATGTAAAGCATTCAAAAACTAAATTTATTCACATTATGTGAAAAGGGAAGAGTGTTCAACTCATCTAAGCATGAAGCTCACAAGATCTCATCATTTCAGAAGTTATCAAAATCAACAAAATAGGAATGCAATTTTTGAATGTGAACTCCAGACTCAACTTTTACCTTTTCAGATTTTTCAAAATGAGCCTAACCAAAGTAAGTTCTCAAAATCAAACCATTTTCTTTCTCACCTTGAGAATCCTTCATTTATTAATGTTCCTTGACCTCAAGGTGCCCCTTTAAAATAGATTCTCATTTTGAAGATTTGAGTACCCAAGTCATCTTGGGTCCCGAGGGGTTAGTTCTAACATAAGTAAATTTTTTCTTTCTTATTTTTCCTTTCATACCATTCATCATCGGCCCTCATCATGGTACAATCATCCATTGAATGTCCATTCAGGCCACAATAAAAACAGTGAGAAGATTTTCTTCTCATGGACCACTTTTCATCATATTTCAATAAGGAGCAATTATCCATCATGTGTCCAACTTGACCACAATAATGACATGAAAAATTCTTTTTGTCAGACCATTCATCATCATTTTTCTTTTTGAAACAATGTTCAAAGACATGACCATGCAATCCACAGTAATGGCAATGAGCATTGACGTTTTTCTTAGTTTTTTTGTGATGTTTAGAATCATCAACAAATTCCATTCTCGACTTCAATGCCTCATCATCGTCGAATTTCATCAAAGAACAATCATACATGTCATGACCAAATTTTTCGCAGTAATAACATGAAACATTCCTTCTTTTACTTGTTGTATGATTATGTTTGACAATAGGGGGTTTTGCATGCACACAAGTGCAATCAACAACATTTTCCTATTTCTCATTTTCTTTTATAGATGTGGACATGAGTTCTTTGAACATTTTTATTTGATTTTCTAAAGACAAGATATGCAATTCAGAACTAGCCAGTTCTTTCTCACAAGAAGCAATTTTCTCATTTAACAAAGAGTTAACAAGCTTGTGACTTTCAATTTCTTGTTCAAGAATATGCAAATTGTCACAATCATCAATGATCACACATTTTCCTTTCTCAACCTTTTCTAGACTTTTCAATTTACCTTCAAGCAATGAAATTTGAATTAACAAAGCACTGTTTTTATTTTGGAGTTTGTCAAATGAATTTTTGTTCATGGAAGTGTGTTCATGTTCTTTCATTTGAAAACTCACATTTTCATCAACTATTTTATTCATGGTTTCATTGCATTCAAATTTATCATTCACGTTCTTAAAGCTTTCTATTCCATGTCTTAGCTCCCTTAACAATTCAGATTTGTCAACAGACATGCATTTTCCCTTTTTAAGGACAAGCAATTTTTCAGACATTGCTTTGTTTAGATGCTTCAACACTTCATTCTCCTTAGTAAGTCCATCATTGATAGTCAATTCATTGCACAAATCATGATCAATAGAATTCAATTCGATTTTGTTTCTTAGCTCACATTCAATTTTTTCCAATTGAGTAATCTCATTCTTTAGAGCACAATTTTCATTCTTCAAATAAACAATTGTTTCTCTATGAACATCAATATCATGCATGTGAGATTCAACTGATTTTTCAAGTTCAGTGCATTTTTCACATGAAGAATTATCAACACAAGAGTTCTCTACTTTCTTTTTCAATTTCTTATTTTCAAATTTTAATGATTTGTATCTATCAAACATTTCATCATAAGCATTCACTAATTCATCATAGCTAAGCTCATCTTCATCATCAGAATCAGAATTTACCTTAGAACTTTCCTTGCTTTGACGTTCATCGCCGTTGTTTGCCGCGAGACACTCATCTACACTATTCAGGCTTTCTTCTTGGGCTTCGCTTAGCCCATCCCAAATTTGTTTGGCAGATCTACAATCAGAAACAAATGAAAAATTGTCAATGTGTATTGCAGCTTTAAGATCATTCGAAACATAAACATTCTCAGAGTTCATTTTTCTATGCTCATCGCTCCATCTTAACACATTTTTGGGTAAAACGTGAGGACCATGAGTAATTAATCTCATAAGCTTCAGATCAACATTAGTAATCCAAACACAAAATTTTTCAAGCCATGAAGCATAATCAAAACTATTAAAGATGGGAATCGAATGCACACTAGCCATCATAAAGATCTTTTCTCCTAGACCGTGAGGTCCGCAGAATAAAAATCAGAGATTGAGCTCTGATACCAATTGTTGGCCCAGAGAGATGGCGGACAAGAAGGGGGGTTGAATTGTCCCCTTGCCTAGATGGCGGATTTTAAAAACAACTCCAACTAATTACAACGGAAATAAAACTAACAACGTTAATTACCCTAAATAGATGTGAGATTAAAAGAGTTCTCTCGATCTTTCTGACCCCACACGGTTTGACAACGCAAATAACAATTAAATTAAAGCCAAACACAGATAACAGAGGTACCAATGTGTGGAAGTGTCGTGAATAAAAATCTACAAGTTGACCTGTGAAGGGACATAGATGAAAAGGATGATCACACAGGTATTCACACAAGACACAAAGATTTTTAGGTGGTTCGGGACCACGACGGGCTCCCTACGTCCACCCCTCACCGAACCCGGTGAGGCTTCACTCCACGCTACGAAACGTAGCAACACGGGGATGAACCCCAACCACACACATGCTGCTTCCGCAACAATACACGCATGACGGTACGAGGCCTTACCTCAACACGCTGCCACTACAGCACAAACACACACGGTCGGGGAACGTACCCCGGACTCGTCAACCACACGGAGATGTAGCTCCGTCCGCACACAACTAAACATGGGGAGCCTTTCCCCACAATAAAACCACACACGCGGAGATACAACTCCGCCCACACACAGTGTGTTCTCAGTTTGATGAAAAGAGAAGATATACAATAAACGCCCAACTTTCAATACATGCTCAGAAGAGAAAGTAGAGATGAGAGAAGAAGAAATCCACTGCAAATCTGTAGTGAGCCACATCCATTTGGGT
The DNA here is from genome assembly GCA_022559845.1 of Amorphophallus konjac. Lineage (NCBI taxonomy): Eukaryota > Viridiplantae > Streptophyta > Magnoliopsida > Alismatales > Araceae > Amorphophallus > Amorphophallus konjac. The sequence continues at coordinate 159,915,815 of CM040122.1, read as the reverse complement.
AGTAGGGTGCGCTGGAACGATTCTTCGCGGAGTGGAAGCCAGTCATAGTCGTAGGGGATGCCCAGGGATGACCTCGCTCCCAACTGCTTCGGATCGTCCGAGAATGCTTGCTTTTGGCATCCTCCTCTTCTTCTTCTTCCTCCTCCAGGTGGTGGCGCCTTAACCCTTGTCCTCCTTCACCTGAAACAGATAGAACGATTTTAGCTCTGGAGGAATGCCTCTCATCGTGGGAGAATGCGGCCTACATATACAACAATCAAGGCAACCACAAAAGACATAATAACTCATGTAAAAACCCTTCAAACCAACACCCAATAGATAGGAGAAACCCTAAGGCTATTGGTTACAAAATGGGCATTTCGTAAACAATTCGAAAATCACGATTCGGACGAACCAGAGAAAGTGTCGACTCATGGAGTCGACACTTTTCTCACCACGTTCTGTCCCGTTATACAAAAACAGGACCCGGGTGAAAGTGTCGACTCATAGGGTCGACACTTTTCACCAGAGGTTCTATTTTCTTTGAAAACAGACCTCCAGCCTATAAGTGTCGACTCTAGGAGTCGACACTTGCAACCAGCAGTGTCCAGCCAGCAAGCTGGCTGGAAAGTGTCGACTCCTAGAGTCAACACTTTCTGTCTGGACATGTAAAACAACGCATCAGACATAACAACCTGAAACGAGTGTCGACTCATAAAGTCGACACTTTTACTGACAGAGCAGAAAACTTTGTAAAACTCAATTGAAACCCCAAAAACATTAAACATGATTCAAGCTCAATCTAGGCACATTAAGATGCATTCAACCAAAAATTCTTACCATGATTCCAATGGAATGTAAACAAGAATGGAAGCTTACCATGTCTCTTACCATGTCATCAAAAATTTGAGAGCAAAACTCAACCTGCATTTTAGAAGCTCAAATTTATGATAAATTCAAGCCAATGCACATGAAGCCTGCACTTATATCTGAAGTTCATTATCCATGAGAATTATAAATCAAGGGATATAAAGGATCTAGCTTTAAGGCATTTTCAACCATTTCCGGAAATCTCCATCAACCTGCAAAATGATATAGTGAATTGCAGCCATTTACAAAATTGATTCAAGATTCTCAACCATTTAACCTCAAGCTCTCTTTTCAGATAAAGATCCATGCAATACAAACCACCTTGTATTTCAACACTTGATTTCCTCTTACAACCTTCATGTAGATTAGATGAAAAGATAACCTTATAACAACATTAGGCTAATGCACATGAAGAAGCTAATAGCATGACTTATCTTCACATACATCCAGCCAATTCAATGCATAACCTTTCATAAAAATTCTAATGCAATCCAAGGCATGTAGTGCAAATCAAATTCAGTTAAGTCACACAAGAATTAGAAATGCAGTCCAAGAAAAAAACTAAACTTACACAGTCCAATGCAACCAATCCAAGGTCAGTCCGATGAGGACTGAACTCTATATGTTCACATAGATATAACAAACACAGTCATTAAGACATGTATTGTTATACATGAAATTCATTCAACCAAATACATCAATTCACCTATGAAAGGTTAAATCTCATTCAAGCTAATTTCAGCAAGATCAACAGCAATGCATTTTACTAACTTTTGAGCAATGTTCAGTTAGTTTGCATTTCCAGTCTTCTACCATGATCAACAAAAACTTCCAAGTCATTTGAGACCTCAAGCACACATGAAGAGAACATACAGAACACAAATGAGATCCACTGAAAAACTTTGTTTCTTTTCTTCATGAATCAAATACAATAACCCAGTCATTTAAACAATATAAGAGCAAATCAACCCGTATGACAATATTTCATCATGATCAAGCATGAACATATCGATTTCATTAAATCTGTGAGAACTTAGATGCCATTCATAAATGCATGTTCAGATCAAAATTTCCAAGTTCATAATCAACACACAGTGGTCTGAACCATATTGATATCATATCTGTGATTAACATGCAGTCCAAGACTACTTGACACAGTCCAAGCAATAAGGCTTAAAGAGCTAGGGGACGACACATGCAATGGGAAAGAAGGAATCTGCCTAAAGGTAGTCCGGTTCAACCCAAAAGCAATCAAGGCCATTCAACTAAAATAAAAGGCATTATGACCTTCTATGAAATCATGATTTTACCAATGAGAAATATCATGTATGAGGTGTATCAAGAGACCAAGGTCAATGCATATAATGGAAGCATTATAGGAAGGTTGGTGCAAATGACCCAAGGTCTAAGCATTTGAAGCAAACATCAAGGATGAGGTTGACTCCACAAGGCACATTTTGCATCTAAAGAAATTATTCACCAAGCATCCAAACCTGCAAAGCAAGATATAACGACATAAGCTCCAGAGTGATCAAAGAGTATTTTCCACAAAGCTCACACACAATATATTGTTATCATCAAAACCATTGTCAAAGATAAAGAGGGGGCACACAGAACCCCACAGGGGGTTTAGGCGGACCAGACCAGCCCATGGGGCTGGTCCGCCTAAACCCCGCCTGGAGGAGGGGTTTAGGCGGACCAGACCAGCCCTTTGGGCTGGTCTGCCTAAATCCCATCTCCCCCACTCTGTTACACACAGAAAAGATATACAAAAATAAAATAAAAACAATACTATTTGAGGGGTTTACCCGGACCAAGTTGAACCCTCAACTTGGTCCGCCTAAACCCCACCCCCCACCCCTTCAAATTCCTATAAATTCCCCCCTTAGAAGCTCTAGGGGCAAAAAACAAGGACAAGGAAGGAACAACACAAGGAAGACTCCCGGATGGACACCCCCGACCTAATTGCCGCACCCTCGGACTTCCGAGGCTTTCGGCAAGGGTCGGGAACGCGAGAAGACAAGTGCGCGCGCGGTTGGCTTGCTAGTCGGCTCACACACGACGAGGGTATGTCACGCGTACTTCCCTCACACGGTGTTTTGCCGTCACATACCAAGACCATCCTCATCGCACATAAGGTGACTATGCCAACGGCAAACACACCAGCATCCCGAGTCCGCCCGTATACGCCAACTTATAGTGATGAAGTACACTTTATGATGTCACGCCGGACCCTAACACAGAATCACGTGCCTACCGTTCACCCCCCCAGCCAGCCGTTGGCCACTCAGATTAACAACTCGAGTCTAGTCGGACCTCTGGCCCGAGAATCATAGTCCCAGGGCCGACCTCGACTCCCCAGCATGACGACACTCGTCGTCCGAGACCCGGACCCGACCGCCCACCTCGAGCCATGTCCGACCTCCACCAGGCGCTAGTCTATGTCCACTCTGGCCTCCAAGGCAGTCGGGCCCACACCAATCCCTTTGTAAAGAGTTCCTGTAAGACACGCGGATATCCGCTCTATTACGCAATGACCCGGGGATCGACCCACGTGTCGGAGTTGTCCCGCGGCTTGCGCCAGTTGTACTTTGGCCACCTAGGCCCATTTGTAAAGCCCATGTGGCCCATCATAAAGCCAGTGAAATACAAGCGCCCGCATCCGGGCCCCCAGCTTCCTACCTACACCGTTCAGCATACGTGCCCAACATCCTAACCCCAATAAACACCACTCAGTTGAAAGCGCACCCACAGCTACAGAATGCTCCCGGCCCTCTACCCACAGCTTCAAGCATATATACAAGCTTCTCTTAGCATGAAACGAAGGTGTTCAGATTCAATCTGATGTAAATAAACACCGATCGCTTGCGGTCGATGGGGAAAGACGTCCAGTACACGATTCCCACAATCGCCTACGCACTCGCACCCGTGGAACCCCTTCTCTCCACGTATCACCCGATCGCCCGAGCCCACGTGCCGCGCCCTGGTGGCGCTTCCCCGGTCAACCCTTGGTTCCATGGGTGATTGTCGAGAAATCGACTGGCATGCCCGTACCCTATCTAGTCAACCCTTACCCTGACATTTCCGTGCCATTCGGCCCTTTTCGACTTTCTGTAAAAGGAGAGTGCCCGATACCACCGTGAGAGCCATGCAACCGTAAGGAGGATACCCGAAATATATCAAACTCCCGTATTTTCCTTCCCCGCTGTATCCCTTCTTTCACCCCAGTTATTCGGCATAAAAATGCGCGGAACAATGTGCTATGGCTTAGAAGTTACATGATAGTGGTTCTCCCGATACTCGAGGTATCTCATCGCCTGCATGAGGCTTATGTGACCGATAGATTAGTTGTGTTTATTTATTGTTACCCGTACTATTCTCCTTTTGTTATTGTTTATTGCTCTTATTTATTGTGGTTCATTATGGGGGGGATCCGCAGGACCCCTACTGAGCCAATGAGATGAGGCTCATCCCTTTTCTTTTTAGGTTTAGTGTGCCTTCACGCTATCCGGAGGCCTTGAGTGGCGCCAGCGGATTCTTAGAGTCACCAACCTTTTTATAGCCGGGGTTTGTCCCAAGGCTTTGTACTTTCTTTTGTTGGACTGTACTTTTGGACTTGTGTATCTGGACCATAATCTATATAGAAATTGTATAAATTTTAATAAATATATATAAACTTTAACTTTCACATTTTAATTATTGCATTCATTTTAGATTCCCACGTTCTCCTGTGACATCAATCGAACCTTTTTGAGCTTAGTGGCTCATAGGGAGCGAGTTGTGATTTGGGTCGTGCCGGTTACTTTTCGATACTCGGATCTCGGGTCATGACAGATAGACTACGTTTCCCCGATAGTTATGACGTGGTTCCTTTAGCACTTGGATAGAGTTACCCTGATACATGTAGATGTGATGTGGCTTGGCGGTTACATGATAGTGGTTCTCCCGATACTTAAGGTATCTTGTCACCTGCGCGAGGCTTATGTGACCGGTAGCTTAGTTGTGTTTATTTATTGTTACCAATACTATTCTTCTTTTGTTATTGTTTATTGCTCTTGTTTATTGTGGTTCATTGTGGTTGGGATCCCCAGGACCCCTACTGAGCCAATGAGATGAGACTCACCCATTTTCTTTCATGTTTGGTGTGCCTCCACCCTTTCTAGAGGCCTTGAGCGATGCCAGCGGAGTCTTAGAGTCACCAGCCTTCTTTCCGCCGGGGTATGCCCCAAGGCTTTGTACTTTTCTAATGTTGGACTGTACTTTTGGACTTGTGTATCTGGACCATAATCTGTATATAAATTGTAATAAATATATATAAACTTTAACTTCTATAATTTAATTATTGCATTCATTTTAGATTCCCATGCACTCCTACGACATCAATCAAACCCTTCTGAGTTTAGTGGCTCATGGGTAGCGAGTCGAGATTTGGATCACGCTGGTTACTTTCCAGCACTCGGATCTCGGGTTGTGATAGATAATATCAGAGCGAGGTTGTGGCAGTGTGTAGGAATTTAGAATGATTGTAGTAGTTAGAAAGTCCAAAGAATCCAGTATAGTTAACGGCTGGCATAGCCTGTTATGTTTCCTTACATTGTTGTTTTCCTTATGTGTTTACGGATTAGCGATGGCACCTAGTAGGCAGGCTCGGTCCCAGACAGAGTTGGCCGTAGGGACCTTGGAGGAGCAAGGTGGAGCACCACCCCCTCCGACAGCTATAGCTCTAGGTGCACCGAGACCGGTAGAGTTTTTTGAGCGGTCGACTCAGTTTTTGGCATTGGAGCAGGGAGATCTATCGGTTGCCTTGCATCTGGCCAGATTTATGGAGCTGCGCTGGTACGCTCCCTCTGATATGGCAAATCAAATGGTGCTAACTCAGCAATTCATTGGCAGTTTGAGTCCAGAGATTCATCGAACACTGATGGTAGCCTGTGTGGCTAATTTGGAGGTGGCCTTTTGGACTGCGGCAATTTTAGAGATAGACTTTTTGAGGATTCAAGAGTAGGCTTTAGTAGGACATTCATCATCAACTTTTGTATCAGCCAACTGCGTCCTCTTCGCCCTCTTGTAGGCATCCTCGGAGGACCAGACGGAGGCACAGATAGAGGAATAGGGTGGCTATTTATTTTCAATGTCGGAGTAGAGATGCCAGGAGCGGAGGCCCCGAGAGCAGAGACAGGCTTTGGTAGAGAGTGTGTAGTAGCTGGCAGCTCGATTATCGTGGCCTGGTTTATCAGTGCAGTAGGGGTAGTGCCAAAGGTGCGGCGGTTTCCACTTTGGCAAGGCTTGCCCAGTCGATGTAGTAGGGAGGAGGTGTTTCGAGTGCGGCCAGGTGGGGCACCTGATGTGTGAGTGCGTGGCGGAGAGAAGGTGTTTCAAGTGTAGCCAGGTCAGGCACGTCATTTGTGAGTGTCCCCAGTCGCCACATTAGCCCCAGTAGTCTCAAATACTGCCTAAGTAAGGTGTAGGTCTTGGAGGCGTGTGACGTATTTTGACCCGGGTATAGACAATAGCATACAGAAGGTACGGTTGTGATTTCTTGTGGTATCATTTGGATTTTTGCTTGCTTCCGATGTTTCTCGTGCTTTATTTATAGATTATATGTGTGTATGAGTGTGTGTCCAAGAATTTTCTTAGACTTAGTAAGTCATGTTTGAATCTTGGGAGGTGCTATAGGTGTAGTCAGGTGGGACTTTTGGCACGTGATTGCCTTGAGGGAGGGCTACCCTAGCAACAATGAAAACCTTCTGGTGCGGCGAGGTTGGGTTATCGAGACACGTGAGATGCGTAGCCAGGCAGGCGTGGAGGCATCCCACCACGTGGAAGGTATAATTTTGAATCGTTTAAATTATGTGTTGTGTGTGTCTTGATTTAATTCCGCTATTTTTCATTTTATTTATATCTGTGAACCTCCTCGAGCATGTCAGGGAGTTAGTAAAGGTGTCTTGTGTGTCGGCAGTGGAGGTGCCTGTAGGAGTTGCAGGCTCGTCCCTCACCATGGTAGGGTGTGTTGGTGCTATAGTGAGGGAGTAGAGTTACCAGTCGGGCTGCATGTGCTGCATTGTGTGGCTGGTGTCATGATTTTTGGTATATTTTGGACTGAGATCTTAGGTGTTTTTGGTGAAATGCCAGACCTAGCGAGAGGATTTGTGCTCCATATTTTAGGTGTTTGAGCTTTTTCACCTTATCTTTTGGATTTAGCCAATTAAGTTGGAGATCGTTGCATGGTGAATGCCAGAATCTTCTTGCTTGGGTTGTACAGACTGTGCAGAGTTATGCAGTGGAAGCATGGTGGGCCCATAACTCACGGGCTCCAAGATGGAATGGTAATAGGGATTGAAGAGTATCCCGGTGATGAGTAGAGTTTTGGAGGTCTTTTGGTCAATTGTAGAGGGTTGTTCCTCAACTATTTACTTTACTCATTTCATTTATTCTTCTTTTTTGGTGTAGTTTTCCTATATTCTTACGTCCTCTCTCTTTTGTTTAGTTTTATTGTGCATTCCCCTTTTTTTTAAGAATTGCCTTGCCATTTCTTTCATCTTTTTTGTTACTATTATTATTATTATCAATTTTTTGGTCTATTTCTTTTATTTATTAGCTTAAGGTTTAAAAAAAATTTGGCAGCACCTCTCCTAGACCCGAGATATTTTGGGGGGTATGAACTGGGTATTCATCCACGGAAATCAGAGATGGGCCCTTAATTATAAGAGTGGGCCGAGGGTGGCAACACTTACAACCACAATGTCAGACTCCCTGAGATGGAAGAGGGAGAGATATTAGCTCGGTCGACAGGACAACAGGATAAGACAAAGGGGTGACAAAGGATCGAAGGGGGAAGGGCTGTCGGATCAGCTATCCAAGGGTTGCCGAATCAGCCACATAGGGATGCCATATCATTTGGGCAAGGGCTGTCGGATCAACCATATGGGGCTGCCAATTCATTCGCAAGGGCTGCCAGATCAATTACCAAGGGCAGTTAATGTCACGTTACTTGGCTGTTGTACCCAGATATTTTCCCGGTGAAATAATAAGAAATAAGGGCTCAGGAATTTTCCCGAACACCTTTAAGGCATTGCTTACCCAGCCCTTTCTACAACACACCAGGCCCAATCGAGGGCCCTAACCAGCTTGCTGTGACCAACGACATCATCAACAACTGATTGGGGCCACACCCGATCACCCAATTCGTGGAGTTACCCGCCTTCAACCAAGCTGCTTGGGCCAACCCGGGGGCACCCTGACCACAAGCCACGACACGTGGCACCAAGCAACGAGGCTGGGATTTTCCCCCAAGGTGCCTCCCTCCAGTCCTCAAAAGTCCAAAGAAGACTTTTCCCAGTCAACTACGGGGCCTAAGGGCCCTTCCAACACCTATACCGCCTGTGCTCGCATGTCAGGAATTTCCCCGAACACCTCGTGGGCGCGCATATTCCAGCCTTTATATAGCAAGCCAGGGGCCAACCCATGACTCGAACACCCTAGCCGTGTCCCACGGCAACCATCCAGCAAGTTGGGGCCATCCCCGACCCTCAGACACAAGGCGCTGAGCCATTTACTTTCGGCACCCAGGCCAACCCGGGGCTGCCCTATCAACCCGCCATACAACCCGGCTCAACCTACCAAGGCTGGGCCCACACGCCAAAAACGCCTTCTCTCGGCTTCAACGAGCTCTCACCCTCAGCCCGGGGCCAAACCTGGGGCCCGCCAGCCAATTACCTAAGCCGTTAGACAACCCGGGGTGTGTCAGGAAATTTCCCGAACACCTTGCAAGAGGCAGCAACAACACCAAGCGATTGACCCCCACGGGCCAATCCCAGCACCCCGGAACACCTAGTCCTTCAGAGGACAACTCATAAGAACAACAGGAGGCCACCCGGACCACCCCCTGCGGCCACGGGGGGGGGGGGGGGGGGAGTTCACCCCAGGCGCGGTCACGCCTTGATGGGGGCGAGCTCCCTCGTGGGCGGCCCCTCCACCTAGCCCAGTCAGCCCCAGTGTGAATTTGTTCTAGTCCCATTCCCGTGTAAGGTCAATCGGCATACCAGCGTGAAGAAACCCGTGAAGATGAAGCTCCGGTATTACACGGGTCAACACATCGGTCTACACACACAAGCAGCCAGCCAACAAGTTCGAGCCTCGTATCCTTCATCCTCTTGCGGTCATATGGAGTCAAGGTGGGCCCAAAAGAGGTAAAAAATGGGATTTTTTAGAGGAGGGAAAAAACCCCCCAGCTAGCCCACGTAAACCTCCCCCGGGGGTTTTACGTGGACCAGCCCGATGTGGGGACAAAAAATCTCTGGTTTGTTTTCTTAATTCATTAGTTTAGCTTGTTTATTCGTCCATTTGTTTAACGCGAGGCGTGCCATACACTTTCGTGATGAAGTTTTATTGTGCGCTCATCTGACTAATCAGATAATTGTGGGTAATCGTGTCGGGACTAGAAGTCCGCCATACCATAAAGGTTATGGCGTTAATTACATCCTTCCGGAAGAAAAAAAACCCTTGATTAATCGCCAAAATAGAAGAGCCCTTGGGGCCGAGGAGAAATACGTAGAGTAGTGCTCATTCATAAATCAAGATATAGCACACGCAAGCAAGCAGTGTGACAGGGTTTATTAGATCGGCTCTCGATATGTGGCGGAGAATTTAGATCCAAAGATCACCTCACACTTAGTGATAGTTTCTGGTCAGGCCTAACCCAACTTTTGACTAGTCACCATTTGATATACCAGAGAGTTGGACAGGTGCGGATGCTCATGCACGAGTTCACACGCACGAGTAAGAAACGTGCAATAATTTTAGTAGTATTATTATTATTATTATTATTATTATTTGAGGTTAAAAGGTACAAGTCGACTTTGACATCGCTCTAATTATCCATTACTATATTCAAACGCTCATTCACTTGTATCTTTGATGAAAACAAATTTAAAGAATATTTTGGTAGCATCTCCCCTGTCCCAAAGAATGTCGGGGAGGTGATAGGAGGTTCATCCATGAAGAGTCGAGACGAACTCCAAAGAGATGGTTATGCCCGGACGGCAATCCTGCACCGTGCGATGAATGGGAAAAATCGAGGGCTAGCCCTTCGAATGATCCCTATCACCCGCAGGGTTGTCGATCAATATTTGCCATTTTTATTTGTTGAACCACTTTCATTATTACGGTGCATGCATGCAGGCTTATGAAAGCCAGCATGGCCACACTTTGAAGGGTTCATACATCATCGGGACAATGTGTGCCAAGAGGTGGCATTTGTTTATTCATCCTCCCCTTTATGAGATGTTGGGTCCTCATCGTTCGGTATGAGTAACCGTGAGGTTGCCACCACCATGAGAAGTGAAAATCAGATGAGAAACCAAACACACGGTACAGAATTAAATCGTTGAATTCTGATGGAATTTCGGCAGCATCTCCCCCTACCGCAGAATATATCGGGGGAGAGGTATAGGAGATCCATCCACGAAGTGCCGAAACGGGTTCCGAAATAGATGGACATATCAAAGTTGATAGCCCGAGTGAGTTTTGTTGATTACTCTTGACCCATTAGCGCCACGGTGGTGCACACAAGACCTCTGGGGGGGGTTTGTGCGACCGCAGGCCAAGTGATGTAAAAGGTTAGGGGCACTATTCACCTTTGGGGTGATTGAAGTTTTATTTTCCCACCAACGTCATTTGAGCTCACTCTATGATATCTCATGAAGCCCTATGACCTAATGGGGTTGTTGGAATACCCGGAATGGCATGACATGACGCAGCCTCCCAATTTCATTTCGGCAGCATCTCCCTTTATCTCTGGATATGCCAGGAGACGTATAGGATGCCCGTCCACGGAGAGCCAAGACGGGGTCCGTAGTACATGGACGTACCAAAGCCCGAAGGTCGAGAGGACCGAAAAGACCTGCGAGACATTGCTTGCCATGAAGATGATTTATTCACTTCCCCCTAATGAAGCCATCGAAGATAGGCCATAAGAGTTGGCGGACCTCCGTGGCCTAAAAGGGGTAGTTTTAGAAGAAGAAACTCGGTATGACAGACTAGCCTCTTGGACAAATTTTGGCAGCATTTCCCCCTTTATTGTGAGTATGCTGAGAGACATATAGGATATCCATCCATGGAGTGCCGAGACGGAGTCCATAAGATGTGCGCATATCGAGGCTCGGGGGTCAACTATGGGACATCATCCATCACCGAGGCAATTTATTTCTTTTTCCCTTATGCAAAGCCAATGGAGAACACACTATAGTAAGTAGTGGATCGCCTTTGGCCTTTGACTTGACATGGTGATTTGGAGAAGTATTTATACTGTAGGGATATGAATCTCGTTAATGTAGCTCTGGGTGCCATGCTCGGCTCTGCCTTAAATTATCAGGAGATCATGGGTAGCACAAGGGAGCCAATAGAAGGGGGGCCATACTGCGGCTGGGGTTAGTGTGAAGAGATGAATACGGCGGCTGGGGAATGAGGAGGCAACACAAGCTTGATTCGGCGGTCCAAGGCGTGGGGTCCATTTGATACGGCGGCCAAGGATGAGGGGCTCTAGTCGGCGGCCAAGGGAAATGGGGTGGCGGCTAGCACGACCTGGCGGCCAGGAGGGTGCCGCTCGGTGGCTAGGTAGGAGTGGTTTGTGAGAGGGCTCTGGTGGCATGAGCACTATGGCTATAGTGCCGCTTGACAGGGAGCTAGCGGCTAGCACTGTAGCTACAACGTCTGGCCGCTGTATCATGAGCTTTGTGCACTGGAAAGGGCTAGAGCGAGAGAGAAATTCAAGGGTTCACCATCTGGGAGGGGGTCTAATTGCTCCTGGAGGCAAGATATGAAAGTCAAGGACTAAAAAAAATGTGTAAATAGCTTGGATTTAGGTTGCAGAGGTTAGGATCCCCATGAGATCGTGAACAGAATTTGCTGAGCCGCAAAGGGGAAACCGAGCTGTCTTATTCCTCAGGCTGGCCAGGAAGAGATCTAGGGGCCATGTGATGACTTCACAGGTCCCTGGTCTCTCCTGAGGGGTGCGTTATGAAGGTACTAGATGAACCAGGTGGTTGCAGGAAGCAGACATATGAAGAACTAATTCGCTAACATGGCGGCTGACGCCAACAAAGCTGCAAACTAAGCAATAGCAAGGGGGAACTATTCCTCACTCACCAAGGAGAGACCAGAGGCCTTGCGATTATTTCACAGGTCCCTGGCATCCCTACGAGGGCTGATAAACTACTGCAAGGTCTTTTGCCGACTCAAAAAGGGGGAAAGCCATCAAATACCACAATGCCTCTCTCATGTAAAACTCTTGCTGGATATGAGGACAGAGTCCATGTATACCCACTCTTGGAACACACAGAGGCCACATTTGAACAGTGAAGAACCCCCAGTGGCCATTGGGGTTATTCGAAAAGCTTCGGAAAGAAATTGCAGGAAATCGATTAAGGGGAGAGTTCATACGGGACTCTACACATTTAAGCTATTATTCAATCTCACGGAAGGGGGAAATAGCAGGAATGAAACAATCAAATGGCAAATTCGACAGCCCACAATGTTTTTTTCTCCATAGAATATCGCAGAAGCTACATTTCTGAAAGAGATACAATACAGCAAAGAAAAAGAGACATAATAGGTAAGCAGAAGAATGAGGGATGAGGGAGGGAGAGACTGCAAGCTAGACTAAGGCATTACATGGAGATTGAACCCACCTTCACAAACCCTCACTCTCTTTTCTCTATTCTCTCTTTTTTCTTCTCGTGCTTGCTTTCTTTTTCTTCTAGTTTCTCCTTCTCTGTGTGTCTCTTACCTGCTTGCTTCTCTCTATTTTTTCCCCTTTTTTTCTTTTTCAAGTCTTTGAAAACGTAGGTTTTATAGAGGCTTTTATCCTTCTGATGCGACGGCTAGAGGAGATACGACGGCTAGGGGAGCGGCGCCTGGGCTAGCCGTCGGATCAGGCGTGGCCATCGGGCTGAGTGTGGCTGCCAGATTGTATTGGGCCGTCGGGCTCTTTTATGTAAGCAGATTTGCTTCTTCCCATTTGCTCCTTCTGGCCCCCTTGAGCCTTTCTATTTCAACTAAATATGCTTTCTTCTTTGTTCAGCCCATGCGTCACATGTCTTCGTAGCACTTGGCTCTCTTTAGCGTGATTCATCCACACTATCCAGAGCGTAGCGACGCCTTCCTTCGAGAGCCGTACTTTTGGAGATAATTCCAACTGTATCTCGACTATTTTTTGACGATCAGGTGGTTGTTGGGGAGCTTAAGCAGGCAGATGGTTGCCCGGGGATGTCTGACGAACAATTTAATGATTCGTTTGGCTTTATTTATCCTGGTGACGGACGATGGCTTGTCGGGTAGTAGCTTTGCCAAAGAGGCGCAGCCGGGTGTGATACATTGTGATGTAGCTAGCTCCTCCCGATGTACAATAATATCGAGATTGACGGACCGATTTTCATGAAACCCTTTTGAACTCCAGGCAATATAGGTAGAGGTTTCACGGGCCTCGGACTTATCGTCCTTTTTTCTGTATAACAATTTTTTAGGTGTCAACACCCACTCGCCCCAAGTTGGTCTGAGTAAACCCAGGCCCACCACCATTAAAACAAAAAAAGTTTTTTTTTCAAATAAAATGGGGCATTTGCCTTACGTAAACCCCCCCTGGGGGGGGGGGGGGTTTATGCGGACCAGCCCGCCCTCCCTGGCTGGTCCGCATAAACCCGGGCCCACCCCATTAAACAAAAAAAGGGGTTTTGACCCTGCGTAAACCCCCAAGGGGGGGGGGGGTTACGCGGACCAACCCGCCCCCCCCAGGCTGGCCCGCATAAACCTCCCTCCCCCACTCCAAAATAAAAAAAATAAAAATATATATATTTTTGGGATATTTACGCGGACCAACTCGCCCCCCCCCCCCCCGAGCTGGCCCACGTAAACCCCCCCATGACCCTTCATATTGCCCTATAAATTCCCCCCTTAGAAGCTCAAGTGGCATTTAGAAAGAGAAGGTGCATGCATACAGGACCTCCAAGTACGAGGACGCAAGGACCTTCAAGCGTGAGGACTTAAGCCCCAAGGCTTCCGGCAAGAATGCGAGGGACAAGCGCATGTTGGTTGGATTGTTGATCAGCTCGCTTACGCCGAGGGTATGTCAAGCGTACTCCCCTCACATGGCGTCTAGCCGTTTCACTCAAGTCCATCCCCACCGCATGTCAGGCGTTATGATAACGGCGAACACACCCGCACCTCGGGTCTGCCCGCGTCTGACACGTTATGACAACAACCCATACGCCATGATGCCACATTTGCCTCTGACACGGGATCACGTGCCCGTCACTCACACCGAGCTGGCCGCCGACCATCCAGACCACTGACTTGAGTTAGCCAGACCCTGGCCTGGAAGTAATAGTCCCGGGACCGGCCTTGTTTCCCCAACGTGAAGATACTCACCTTATGGGCTCGGACCCAACTGCTCATCCCGAGCCACGTCCGACCTCCCTCAGGCGTCAGCCAGCGTCTGCCCCTGCCATCCAGTCTAGCCCTCCCTTGGCGATTCGGGCACGTCCCAAGCCCTTTGAGGAGAACCACTGTAAAACAAGCAGATAATCCGCTTTATCCTGTAACGACCCGGGGACTGATCCATGAGTCGGAATTATCTCACGACTTGCATCAGTTGTATTCTAGCCCTTTCGGCCCCTCTGTAAAGCCCACGTGGCGCCCATAAAGTATGAAACTAGTTGAATGTGCATACCCATACCTCGAGTTCCAGTTTCCTACCCACACTGGCCAATGTGCAACCTGTCTTCCGGGTCCCAGTTTTTCAATACCCCAGCTTGCAGGATATACCCGGTGCCCTGTCCTTGGCTTCAGACAAATCCAGGCTCTTCTTCAACACTGAACAAAGGTGTTCGGATTCAATCTGATGTAAATAAACACCAGTTGCATGCGGCCAGTGGGGAAAGACGTCCCGTACAAGAACCCCTACAATCATATGTGCACCCATGGAACCTTCCTTCTCTCCACGTGTGGCCCGATACCCCGTGCCCACGTACCGCGTCCTGGTGACGCTTTCCCAGTCAACTTTAGATTCCATAGGTGATTGTCGAGAAATCGACTGGCACGCCCGCACCCTGTCCGGTCACCCTAATGCCCTGAAACCTCTCGTGCAAGTTGACTCCTCTCGACTTTCCATAAAAGGTGAGTGTACGGTGCTGTCGTGAGAGGCATATAGTTACAAAGGAGAATATCCACGAGATAACACCAACTCTCTTATTTTCCTTTATCGCTTCATTCCCCTTCTCATCACGGTCACTGACTCACTTTCACCCGTCACGACCGAACGGTGGTGAAACAAAAAGTTGGCATGCCCGGTGGGACATCTCCCGCCTTTCTTCTTTTTGCTGAAGAGAAGCATGTGCCAACCCTAAAGCCATGGTGCCCTTTTCCTATCCTTGCAGAAGAGGTAGAGGATGTTGTGTCCCTATGGTTTTAATGATAGCAAACACTATAATAAGTCATCATCTGTTTGTGTCGGCATATGAATCTGTTGTGTTGCATATGAATGTTGTCTGCATATGAATCTGTTGTGTTGCATATGAATGTTGATATTGAACATCTTATCTGAGTGTCATTACATGGAACAGGCTGTGTGCATTAGCATCTTATCTGAGTGTCATTACATGAAACAGCCTTTGTGCATTGGTGCATTGGTGCATTTCATAACTGGTGCATTTCATAACTCTGTACATTCATTTGGCATGTCATTGCATCATTTTGTAAAGTTCATAGTCCTGCACACGTGAAGTCTGTACAACGTGTGTTGCTGTAGTGTTGTCTGTACAGCCAGTGTCTCACTCTCTCAGCATAGTCTGTACACCCTTAGACAGCCTGCCTGAACCTTGATAGCTGAAGTCTATACACTCATCTACTGTTAATCGATCAAGTCTGTACAGCCAATACATTTCATGCATCTCATGCATCATGTCAAAATCTGTACATTGTTCTGGTCGCTCTCAAGTCCATACAGTGTCTTGTCTGCACGTTACATAGTCTACACAATGTTGCAAGCTAAGTCTGAACACTCTTCAGTGAAAGCTGTACACACTTCAGATGGCAAGTATGTACATCGCCAGTGTTATTCATGCTTTGTCTCACTCAGCGTCTTTCTGAGACCATACATTGCATCGCGTCTTACAAGACTATACACTGTCTAAGCATGCATCGTCTCTCTCAGCGTCTCATGCTGTGTCTTAACACAACCAGCAAGTCTGTACATCATTCATCGTCTCAACTTGCGTCTCATGACTTGAAGTCCATACATTGCCTTGCTTAATGCTAAGTCTATACACTGCAGCATGCATTGTCTCCAAGTCTGTACAGCGTCTCATGCAGCATCTTATGCCAAGTCCATACATTGTCCGTCAGCATTTAGAAGTATGTACATCCACCGTCTCAGTTGAGAGTTGAAGTATGTACATCCACCATCTCACTTGAGCTTCAAAGTCTATACACTTAGCGTCTCATGCATATGCAAAGTCTATACATCGCTGCTTTAGCCAAGTCTATACATCGACACTTGTTCATGCATGTTAGCAAGTCTATACATTCTTCTGTCTCACTTAGAGTCTATACATTGCAGCTGAGTTGAAGTCTGTACAGCCCTTGCTTTGCCAAAGTCTATACATTGTGAACTCTCAAGTCTGTACAGACCTTGCTTTGCTCAAGTCTGTACATCGTCCAGTTGTCTTTGGCAAGTCTATACATTGTTCTGCTTGCACAAATGCCAAGTCTATACATTGGCTTTGCTTGTACGAGCTGAAGTCTAAACATTATCCACTTGCAGCACTTGCAAGTCTGTACAGCGGTTGCCCTCATGCCCATTAAGTCTGTAAATCATCTTGGTGTAGGCGTGGCAAAGTCTGTACATTGCATCGCATGCCCTGCACACATTGCAAGTCTATACATTGTGCATTGCTCAAAGTAGAGTCTGCACACTCATTGTTAGTAAGTCTGTACATTGCTTCATGCACTGCACGAAGTCTGCACATCGCACGCAGAGTCTGCCCACAATGCATTAGCAAGTCTATACAACGTCTGCATAGTGAACATGAGGTCTGTACAATGGTCGACGACATGTTAGTGCATTCAGTTCTATTGTGCATACTTTACCTTGTGCACACTTCAGCAAGTCTATACAACGTCTACACATCATGCTTTCAGGCTTAAGTGTTAAGCACAGAATGTCTGTACTGTCTGTGCATCCTTTTGATTCAATGTCTACACATTGCATGTTAGCATGCTCACACACACTAAGTCCATACATTACACAAAGTCTGTATAGTCATCCACTGCTTCACTTGCATAAGTGAAGTCTGTACATGCCTCAGTGTTGCATTCACTAAGTCTGTACACACCGTAGCTTTGCATTCACAACGTGAAGTGTGTACATGCTTTGTCTTCGCATTGCAAAGTCTACACACTGCATTACCTTCATAAAGTCTGTACAAGTTGTTAGACTTAAACTGATATTCCTTTCGTCTGTCTGAAAGGGACTCTTTGCTAAGCTTAATGAAGGCACGTGATCCGAGGTTGGCACCTGGCACGTGATCCGAGACTGGAAGGGCTGACAAGATGCTGCCACGTGGTCCAAGCTTCTAGGCGGGAAATGTGGAAGCCACACGCCCTCTTGCTTGCTGCTGCTATAAAAGGAAGTCTTCTTCCTCAGGAGAAGGCCGATCGAAGTAGAAGAACAGAAGCAGAAGAACAGAAGCAGAGAAAAAGAATAGAGAGCCTGTTCGATCCAGAGAAAAGAGAAAGAGAAGAGAAAGAGAAGAAAAGCAGAAGAGAAAGAAGAGAAAGAGAGAGATAGAGAGCTCGAGCAGAGAAAGAGAGAGAGATAGTGATTGTCTGGCATTTGGATCAAATCCAAGCTAGAACTGCTCCTTCGAGAGCTATATTACTTGTGCTTTATTTCCAACTTTCAGTTGCTGTGTCTTTCATTTTTGTTTTCATTTTATACCTTTCTTCAAGATGTTAGTTAGCGTTTACAGTGGAGGATTCCACTGGACGGGTCAAGCTGTAATCCCCAACGGTTGCAGTGGTGGATTCCACTAGACAGCAAGCTGTGTTGCTCAGCGGGCAAGGTCGATATCTCGGACAGCAAGCTGTGAGGCTCAGCGGGTTGTAGGCAAGCTGTGATGCCCAGCGGTTCAAGCTGTGAGTCAGCAGTAAGCCACACTCGGGTTGAGTGTGGGGTGGACGTAGGTCTGGAGGATCGAACCACCTAAAAACTCTTTGTGCAGTGGTTTGATCTCTTTATGTGTTTGGCGCTAGATGAATGCATAGGGACGATATGGGTTGATTTTCTATATGTGTTCATTTCATTGCTGCGCACACTATATGTTTGACAGTGGTATTGAGTGTCCTTTAACATTGTTATTCCGCAATTGCTTATTAGCCTTCTGTTTGTATTAGGAAGAATTTTTAATTGGGCGAAAGTTTTTAAGGGGAGATTCATTCACCCCCCTCTGAATCGAACGCACCGAACCCAACACTTGGTATCAGAGCAGGTTGCTATGCATAGGATCTAACAATCCACAGCAGATCCTGCATTTCTGGTTGGTGCATTGCAGAGTGGGCTTCCTGTGTTCTGTGTTTTGTTTCACCGATTTAGTGTCTTGATTTGCTCATCTGACTTCAGTGTATTCATCATATCTCAATGGCTAATCCTCCGATATTCAGAGGTAATAACTTTGATTCTTGGTTAGAAAATTTCCATCGGTATGTAAAATCTACTGATCCAAATCTTTGGAAGGTAATAACTCATAGTCCACACAAATTATCAAAAGATAAATCTAGATGGACTGAGAAGGACAAATTGAAAGACTCTGTCAACACTAGAGCAGTAGTTTTAATAAAAGAATCAATTGACAGACCTCTAATCGAATGCATTTCTTCTTGCAGGTCTGCCAAAGAAATTTTGGAAAAACTAAAGCTAATCAGGAATCACAGCAAATGCTTGATGGCTGATCGGAGAAATGATGATGATGAAACCTCATCTCAGGTAAGCTCTGAATCTGAAGAACTTTCGATTGATGATCTATGGAATATAAATGAGGAACTTAATGATAGATGTGAAAGATTAAAATCTGAGAATAAAAGATTGAAAAAGAAATGTGATCAGATAAATTTGAAAGCTTCCTGTGAAAAATGTCCAAATCTGAAACAATCTTATGATGCATGTATGTTAGATGTTCAGAACTTTAAGGAACAAAATGGTTCTCTAAAACTTGAAAATCAAACATGTTTGGACAAGATGTCTGAACTGGAGAATCATCTTATTAAGATGAAAAATGAGCATCTAAAAGGTATGAAAGAATTGATTGAGATAAATTCTATAATGGACAAACTAAAGTCTAAAAATGTTGAGGTTCAAAAGCATAATGAAGATCTCAAGGCTAGTCTGAATAAAATCAACAAGAAAGAAATGCATATTTCATCTGTAGAGTCAATCTGCAATATGTGCTCAGCTCTAAGAGAACGTAATGAAGATCTTTTTAGTGAGAATGAAGGGCTGAATAAGCAAATTACTTCGTTTAAAGAGGATCACAAAAATCTGATTATTGAGAAAACTAAAGTGGAAGAAAGAGAAGAGGAACTAATTGAAAAGCTGGAGCTGATGTCTGGAAGAGAAAATTGTAATGAAGGAGTCAAGAAGCTGACTGAAGAAAACAAAGAACTGAGGGAACAAAACAAGAAACTGATGGTTTTAAATACTATTTTCTCACAGAGGTTTCTGACTGTCGAAAAAGAAAAATCTGCTATTAAGGAAGCTCAACCACAAAAACTTGAGGAGGAAAACACTGAACTGAAAGCTGAAGTTAAAAAGTTAAAGTTGTTAAATACTGGCTTATCTGAAACACTTCTCACCTTAAAAAGGGGAAAGTTCACTTGTGATGGAGAATCACAAATGTTGAACAGTCTAGAACAAGAAATTGAGAAGTATAAAATTGCAAACAAAGTTCTAAGCGAATGTGTTAATTGCAGTGAACAGGAGATAGCCAGTTATGAACTTCACATTGCTAGCTTGGAAAATAAAATTTATGATCTGAAAAATTCAGCAATTGAGTCTGCTAAAATAAAAGGAAAAATGACATCTGTCATGAAAAGTGAGGACAAGAATTCAAAAAGGGGGACAAGCTGTAGTTCTGATGTTAAGGAAACTACTAGAAACCAGCTAATACACTACCTTTGTGCAAAGCTCTGATGTAGCTGGTACCTCAAGTCAATCCCCAAAACAAAACAAAAATCTGAAATCACCTCCATCATCTGTCTTTCAATTCAAGGCACAGAAAGCTGAAAAACCAACAAGAGTTGTAAACAAAGTTAAACAATTGAACACGAATGGAAAGAAAGATGGGGTTAAAAATGTCCCTACTTGTGTCATGAAATCAGTTAGCTCGGCTGAATTTGATGGGTCAATGCAAAATGCTCATGCCTCATGTACTCATTCGCATGCATCTAGGAATTCATCTGATAGAAACCATGCCCCTAGGAAATCTGATGCTTCTTGCTATTACTGTGGTAAGCATGGTCATATCATGGATGCATGTTCCATCATGAAACAAGATGATAAACTACATGCTAGATCTTCTGATCATCATGGGTACAACAGAAACAAACTTAAGTTTAACCAGCACATCACATGCTTCAATTGCAACAAGCCAGGTCATAAGGCTGTTGAGTGTTGGTCAGGGAATTACAAGAATAATTTTGGATCTAGAAGTAAGCATGTTAGGTGCTTTGAATGTGGTAAGTATGGGCATGCAGTCAAGGACTGCTGGTATGTTCAGGGAAATCACTTTAATTCCAAATTTGTCAAATTCCCTGCAAATAGAAATTTGTTTGGAAGAAATAAAACTACTTTTAAGGAAAAGATTCTTGCATGTGTTGAATGTGGAAAACCTGGCCACCGAACTTCTGAATGCTGGTGGGCAGGTAATGGTAAATCAAAATCTCATGCAAGTAATAGAAATTCTCATGCTAACTCACATAGGTTACATGATTATAACAATGTTCACAAAAAGAAATCAAGGGTTGTTATATCATGTAGATATTGTGGAAAGTTTGGTCATTTCATGAATAATTGTTACCTGATGGAGAATGATGATAATGTTGCCAAGAAACTATTCAGAACACCTGTTAGAATTAACTCGGGACCCAAGGTTGTTTGGGTCCCTACAGGATCAAATTGATTAACATGTTACAGGTGTGCCTTGGAATGGAATAAAAGGGGTCAAAAAACCAAGGCACTCAAAAATTGGAACCCCAGAACTGCACTATTCAGGTTAGTTCTGAACACCTTGTTTAAATTTCATCATCTGAAATTGTTGAAAAGTTTGTCTGATTTATGATGTCCTCTTCTTGTCTAGCTGATCATTCTGCATTCCAGACTCAGCTACTGAATTTAATTCTGAACATATTTGATGCTCTTCTCACATGTTTGTGCATGTACTTTGCACTGAGCTTATTCATGTGTCACACTGAGATTGAATGATTCAGTTAAATGCATATAGACAATGCATGTGTCTGATGTCTGCATATATCATTTGCATGACCATCAAGGAAGTCATTCAATGCATATAGGACTGCTTTGCACTGCATCTCTTTGCATAACCCTGGTATATTAATGGTAAGTTACTAAAGGATAGATGTAATCTATCTGGAGGTTCTTACTATGTGTGAGATGGTCCTTGAGACCAAGTTCTCCACCAAGTACCAAGGGTCATGTCTTCATATAAAGCAGTGTACTGTATATTATAAAATCTAAAAAATCTGAAAAATTGAAATGAACTTGATGCATTTGGTAAATTCTCTCTCTGATTGAACAAGCATGAATTCTCCTTGAGCATATTTTAAAATCATGAGCAGTGCTTCAATTGTATTTCATGCACTTAGTCAGGGGGAGTTTGACTGATGTTGCATTTGAAGAGTAGTGCATTTGAAAAACCTAAAAGGATATTCCATTGCATCTAGACAGGGGGAGCATTTAAAAATTGGTGTTTAGTTTGTCACACTTTGAACACCTCTTGTCTAGTAATTGAATAACTCTCATCTGATTTCATATCCTCTCTCTTAAAAAAGGATTCTGCCTTCTATTCATTAAGTTGTCAAAGAAGAGTCTCTTTCAACTTTCTTCATGTTACTACCTGTCAGCTGATCTGTCTGAACTCTAGACTCAGCTACTGTTTGTTGATATACACTCTTCTGATATATTCCTATATGTGTTGACTCTTACACCAGCTTACACTCATCCTTCACATTCTTCTTAGCTGGTGTGATAGACTTAATTCTATTGTTGACTAGTTGGTTAGTTATTCTTTCGATTTGATCTGAGGAACACAAATTGCATGTCATACAATCTAGTCTGAATCATGTAGAAATTTCTATCATATAGGTTTAAGAACAACCAATGAATCAGACTGATATAAGAACTATGTATTCTCAGACTTGCATTTAAATATCTTGAAAATATCTGAATGATAAGATTTAATGAACTTTAACCACATGTGTCATGAGAACCTTAGACTCTCTCATCTGATATCTGAAAATTTAAAATCAAGGCTACTTTGGTAGAGATACATAGAGTGAGTACTGTGGTTAAACATTAACTTGAGAAATGTTGACTAATTGAAAAACTGTGAATTCAGAGCAATGACTTGGTCACTGAGAAACTGAGTTCTTCATCAATGAAATAAAGTAACTTATGTCATGAAGTGCCATAGTTATCTCTGGTAAAAATTTATTGAAAAACTTGACAGAGCAATGGCATATTTGTGTCAAGTAACTGGGGAGTCTGGCCTCTGATCAAGGTGTCTCCTCACGTAAAAAGACATGTCTATTGCTAACTCTGGTCTCAATGTTGAGAGGCAATGATAGTTATCACACTGAGTAACTGGGTCACTTCACCTGAGACGTGTTGTGCCTCATGTAAAAAGGTGTTGATCAACCTAAATTGCTCAGGTAAAGTAAAATATGCTTCAAATGAAAATTTCATGCAAACTATGTCAACTCATGTTCCTATAAAAAGTGTTTAATCTCAATACTAATCTGTGTAACTCTTAAAAGCAGTCATTGAGATTTTGTGTGTAAGATGAAGATGATTGGTCATGAGTGTTATCTGGTTATTTGGTTCACCTTTATTAAAACTTGATTTCAGATATGAGTATTGAATTTAATTGATAAACCTGGTATACATCATAATTAAATCAGGTTGGTCAAGTTGTTAATTCATAACCCTCTATGATAAGAGAATCTTTTCATGTGAAGACTTATTGTAGTTGTGCATGCCCTACAATCCCTCATGATCTGTTTCATATCTAACAACTTGTTCAACAGAAACTGTATTGACAAATCCTCTCTTATCAATTTTCTGACCATACAAATGTGAGATGCTACTCCCATTATTACCTTATTCACTTGTAGTCTTCTGAACTTCAGAATCCTTATGGTGGTGGACTTCAGATTGATTCATTGGTTAACCAGAATTCATTCCTGCTCTTCAAGGGAAATTCTGGGTCATCTGTAGTTAAGGTAGTCAAACATTCATGTTGATAGGGGGAGTTTCAGATGACTGTAACTCAGCATTGCATAATAGCTCTTATATCATCTCCTTCAACAGTCAATGATCACTCCATTTTCTTTGCTATTGTCAAAAGGGGAGAAAGCATTTCATGGCTTAGTCAAAGGGGGAGTTTTTTAATTCACTCATCTTATGCATTCTTATACTTTCCTCTTCAACTAATGTCTTTTTGCTGAAGTCAAAGGGGGAGAATAATTGATTCAAGTCAGTATGACTCATAGTGTTGCCATCATGAAAAAGGGGGAGATTGTTGTGTCCCTGTGGTTTTGATGATAGCAAACACTATAATAAGTCATCATCTATTTGTGTCTGCATATGAATCTGTTGTGTTGCATATGAATGTTGTCTGCATATGAATCTGTTGTGTTGCATATGAATGTTGATATTGAACATCTTATCTGAGTGTCATTACATGGAACAGGCTGTGTGCATTAACATCTTATCTGAGTGTCATTACATGGAACAGGTTGTGTGCATTGGTGCATTTCATAACTGGTGCATTTCATAACTCTGCACATTCATTTGGCATGTCATTGCATCATTTTGTAATGTTCATAGTCCTGCACACGTGAAGTCTGTACAACGTGTGTTGCTGTAGTGTTGTCTGTATAGCCAGTGTCTCACTCTCTCAGCATAGTCTGTACACCCTTAGACAGCCTGCCTGAACCTTGATAGCCGAAGTCTATACACTCATCTGCTGTTAATTGATCAAGTCTGTACAGCCAATACATTTCATGCATCTCATGCATCATGTCAAAATCTGTACATTGTTCTGGTCGCTCTCAAGTCCATACAGTGTCTTGTCTGCACGTTACATAGTCTACACAATGTTGCAGGCTAAGTCTAAACACTCTTCAGTGAAGGCTGTACACACTTCAGATGGCAAGTATGTACATCGCTAGTGCTATTCATGCTTTGTCTCACTCAGCGTCTTTCTGAGTCCATACATTGCATCGCGTCTTATAAGACTATACACTGTCTAAGCATGCATCGTCTCTCTCAGCGTCTCATGTTGTGTCTTAACACAACCAGCAAGTCTGTACATCATTCATCATCTCAACTTGTGTCTCATGACTTGAAGTCCATACATTGCCTTGCTTAATGCTAAGTCTATACACTGCAGCATGCATTGTCTCCAAGTCTGTACAGCGTCCAGCGTCTCATGCAGCGTCTTATACCAAGTCCATACATTGTCCGTCAGCATTTAGAAGTTTGTACATCCACCGTCTCAGTTGAGAGTTGAAGTATGTACATCCACCGTCTCACTTGAGCTTCAAAGTCTATACACTTAGCGTCTCATGCATATGCAAAGTCTATACATCGCTGCTTTAGCCAAGTCTATACATCGACACTTGTTCATGCATGTTAGCAAGTCTATACATTCTTCTGTCTCACTTAGAGTCTATACATTGCAGCTGAGTTGAAGTCTGTACAGCCCTTGCTTTGCCAAAGTCTATACATTGTGAAGTCTCAAGTCTGTACAGACCTTGCTTTGCTCAAGTCTGTACATCGTCCAGTTGTCTTTGGCAAGTCTATACATCGTTCTGCTTGCAGAAATGCCAAGTCTATACATTGGCTTTGCTTGCACGAGCTGAAGTCTATACATTGTCCACTTGCAGCACTTGCAAGTCTGTACAGTGGTTGCCCTCATGCCCATTAAGTCTGTAAATCGTCTTGGTGTAGGCGTGGCAAAGTCTGTACATTGCATCGCATGACCTGCACACATTGCAAGTCTATACATTGTGCATTGCTCAAAGCAGAGTCTGCACACTCATTGTCAGTAAGTCTGTACATTGCTTCATGCATTGCACGAAGTCTGCACATCGCACGCAGAGTCTGCCCACAATGCATTAGCAAGTCTATACAATGTCTGCATAGTGAACATGAGGTCTGTACAATGGTCGACGGCATGTTAGTGCATTCAGTTCTATTGTGCATACTTCACCTTGTGCACACTTCAGCAAGTCTATACAACGTCTACACATCATGCTTTCAGGCTTAAGTGTTAAGCACAGAATGTCTGTACTGCCTGTGCATCCTTTTGATTCAATGTCTACACATTGCATGTTAGCATGCTCACACACACTAAGTCCATACATTACACAAAGTCTGTATTGTCATGCACTGCTTCGCTTGCATAAGTGAAGTCTGTACATGCCTCAGTGTTGCATTCACTAAGTCTGTACACACCGTAGCTTTGCATTCACAACGTGAAGTGTGTACATGCTTTGTCTTCGCATTGCAAAGTCTACACACTGCATTACCTTCATAAAGTCTGTACAAGTTGTTAGACTTAAACTGATATTCCTTTCGTCTGTCTGAAAGGGACTCTTTGCTAAGCTTAATGAAGGCACGTGATCCGAGGTTGGCACCTGGCACGTGATTCGAGACTGGAAGGGCTGACAAGATGCTGCCACGTGGTCCAAGCTTCTAGGCGGGAAATGTGGAAGCCACACGCCCTCTTGCTTGCTGTTGCTATAAAAGGAAGTCTTCTTCCTCAGGAGAAGGCCGATCGAAGTAGAAGAACAGAAGCAGAAGAACAGAAGCAAAGAAAAAGAATAGAGAGCATGTTCGATCCCGAGAAAAGAGAAAGAGAAGAGAAAGAGAAGAAAAGCAGAAGAGAAAGAAGAGAAAGAAAAGAAAGAGAGAGATAGAGAGCTCGAGCAGAGAAAGAGAGAGAGATAGTTATTGTCTGGCATTTGGATCAAATCCAAGCCAGAATTGCTCCTTCGAGAGCTATATTACTTGTGCTTTATTTCTAGCTTTCAGTTGCTGTGTCTTCCGTTTTTGTTTTCATTTTATACCTTTCTTCAAGCTGTTAGTCAGCGTTTGCAGTGGAGGATTCCACTGGATGGGTTAAGCTATAATCCCCAGTGGTTGCAGTGGTGGATTCCACTGGACAGCAAGCTCTGTTGCTCAGCGGGCGAGGTGGATATCTCAGACAGCAAGCTATGAGGCTCAGCGGGTTGTAGGCAAGCTGTGATGCCCAGCAGTTCAAGCTGTGAGTCAGCAGTAAGCCACACTCGGGTTGAGTGTGTGGTGGACGTAGGTCTGGAGGACCGAACCACCTAAAAACTCTTTGTGCAGTGGTTTGATCTCTTTGTGTGTTTGGCGCTAGATGAATGCATAGGGACGATATGGGTTGATTTTCTATATGTGTTCATTTCATTGCTGCGCACACTATATGTTTGACAGTGGTACTGAGTGTCCTTTAACATTGTTATTCCGTCATTGCTTATTAGCCTTCTGTTTGTATTAGGAAGAATTTTTAATTGGGTGAAAGTTTTTAAGGGGAGATTCATTCACCCCCCCTCTGAATCGAACGCACCGAACCCAACAGAGGAGGGACACACATCCCTGTAGCTTCCAGCTCACGTTACGAGAGCCGGACCGCTCCCGGCGACCGTCTTCGACTGTTGCTCCCCTTCTAGCAACCAGCAGTGCAGCAACTATGGCGGCCATGGCTTATGACCCCATCGTCATCGCCACCCATTCATGGGTGGGCTACTTGGCGACGTCGATTGCTTTCGGTGACTTCGCCCATGTCACTGGATAACCCTACTTCCTGGGTGTGGTCCCTGTGGCTGTTTCGCAGCCAATTCCAGTTCATGTTCCTGCTCGCGCGGTCGAGGTGCCTCACTCTCTTCCAGCATCGGTGGCTCACCCGAGTGTCAGACTCGGGGCCTCCACTACTGACCCTCGCGGGGGCCCCAGATCATCTCCTGCCCTAGCAAGCGTCACCTCCCGGGCCCAGCATCGACCAATCTCCAACATGGGCTCTACGCCCCGGACTTCGGCTTCTACTGCAACACTTCACTCGGGTCTTCAACCCCGAGTCCCAGCCAAGTTGGCACCCGACATGGGCTTCTTGCCATTGGTCCCCGACTCCTTAGCACTTCACTCGGGCTCCCAGTCCCGAGTCCCAGTGGAGCCTGCTCCCAACACAGGCTTCTTGCCCCGGCTCCCTGGCTCCTCAGCACTTCACTCGGGCTCCCAGTTCCGAGTCCTAGCCGAGCCTGCTCCCGACATGGGTTCCTTGCTCCCGGTTCAAGGCTCCCCAACACTTTACTCAGGCTTTCTGGCCCGAGCCCCGATCGAGCCAATGTTCAATACGGGTTCCCAACCTAGAGTTCGGAGCTCTCCAACACCTGGTTCAGGCACACAACCCCAGGTCTCATCAAGGCCGGTCCCCGACGCGGACTCTCTGACATGGGCCTCTGGCCTCCTAGCTCTACAACGGGGTCCCTACCCCTACCATCCAGCAATGCCGACTCCCAGCGCAGGTCTTCCTCCTCAAGATACGACAGCCTCAGCGCCCAGCCCGGGCCTTCGGCCCCAAATTCCAGCAGTCCTGACACTCGAGGTGGGTTCACAACCTCAAGTTTTTGGCACCCCAGCATTGCCCACAACATTGGTTCTTGGTGCAAGAGCGTCACCTCGGGCATCGACAACACTTCTATCGGCCCGGGCTGAAGCCTACACTCCGGTCACCTAGCCATCGGCTCTCAGTATGGGCTCCATGCCCCGAAGGCCGATCCCAGCACTTTTTGCTGACAGCTTTGCTCTGCCAGCAGCGGTTGATCAGGTCTTCTCTATTTACCACCTTGGAGCATGGTCTTCCTCGGCTCCCCAGAAGAAGCACCGTAGCGGTGGCAATGGTGGGCGGCCCGCCGCCTCAGCCAGCAATTCCGGCAAGACCCTCCTTGTCGGTGACTTGAGGATTCATCTCAATGGGGGCAAACCCATTATACCTCGGGATCGGGCCGTGCTTATGATCCCCACTACCAACCGCTTCATCCTCTTGCAACGAACGTGAGAGGATAAGGCGGAACTAAGAGGAACAGGCGCCTCGGCAACAAACCGGGGGCACCTGCACCTGTAGCAACCCGGATAAAATTATAGGAATAAAATTTCCTAAATAAATAAATTCTCCAATTAATAAGACAAGGGCCTAAACCAAACATAATAAATTAAATAAAATGAGCTTAGCAGTAAAGGACCAACTGATACACACACACACACACACACACACACACACACACACACACACACACATAAAGGACTCACGAATATGGGCCTTACAAGCGAAGAAGAGCCATAAGGCTAGTGGGCCTTATGGATATAGGCATAATTACATACACATATAGACCTTTTCCTCACGTTCGAAAGTGCATGGCTTAGGGTTTTGAACTCCAACAGGATAGCGACTGTGGATATAGCAATATAGAGATTAACATAGAAGTTTTACACACATTAGGATTCCTTACGTGGGAACTTAAAACCCATTAGGAAGCTTAAACCCCAGTTCTATATATATGACCCCTTCTCGAACGTAGCAGTAGTCTATAATTAACTATATAGATAAGGGATAATATTGTGTAACGCTCAGTAAAATTGTGAAAAGGAAAAAATAGAAATAATTAACTATATATTATATTAAAATAGAAATAATATTATGAATTTAGTAATTTCAATAAGGGATAATGCAAGATTTTCTTATTAAAATAATACAATAGAATATTGGGTTATGACCTCTCTATTTTATTAGAAGTCATTAGATAAAACCCAAGTATTTAGCTATGTACCAAAAAGTGACTAGCTAATGAATGTTCCGTTAAAAATAAAAACCTTCATAAGATCGAACCTGTCTCTGATACCCATACAGTAGATAGATGAATAAGAGTAGTGATAATAATCATATACAAAGATCCGACCCCAAATACGGAATTAGTAATAAACCATTAAGAACAACCCATTAATGAGCTAGAGGTCATCCTAAACCTCACCCAAAACCTTAATGGGATTTAAACCAATGTAAAGGAGAACCCACAATTAATGGACTCAATAACCAACCAAAAGCTAAAGGACCTTCGCACCCAGGTATGGGCCTCCCGTAGGTGAATTTAGTCTAAAAGATAATGGGGCTTATAGTTAAGGAGAGAAAATCTCATAGTTTCCCTATTGAACCTGTAGGTGAACATTGGAAGACCCTAACCCAGGGTATGATAACAACTAATAGGTTGGAAGGATTAGTACATAATGGTATATATATATATATATATATATCACCATAACTATAATGGGCCTGACGGTATGGTTTAAGGATATATATATAGAATAGCCAACAACCATCACTAATGAGCCTTAACCCATTCTAATGGGCCTCGTTAGACCCTAAAACCCAACTCATAAAACTCACCCAAAGGCTCTCAAAGGGCCTTGACATATACATATATGGGCCTTATGTATAAACCCATGAACATGAGAAGCTTAATGAGCCAAATGGGCCTTATTGGTCATAGCCCATAACCATTCCCGTGATAAAGGTTGCCTGGGGTATATACACATTTATATATATATATATTACGGGTTGTTTCAGCAAGCCCAAAACCCACGTTCCAAGCCTGCATGTGCGAATAGGATTTAGGGTTTTAATCTAATCAGGAAGGTGGATATGGATTGAGAAGGAAAGGATTAGCTTGGGAAACTTTACATCCCCAATCACCTATACACAATGGATCACAAACTGCCTAGATACTACAGGATGGGAGATCTACTTCTGACATGGAAGAAATTGACAGGCATGCCACTCATTTTTTCTATAATCTTCTGAACCAACCTGCCTCTTCAGGTAATTGGCATTTTACACCTAAATACAAGCTAAATGACACTGAAGCAAATTTGCTCAGCTCTCCTGTTACAGATGAGGAAATTAAGAAGTCTGTCTTCCAAGCTCCGAAAAATAAAAGCCCCGGTCCGGATGGGTTTCCAGCTGAGTTCTACCAGGCCACTTGGTCCATTATAGGAGAAGATGTTCTTAATGCAGTCAAACATTTTTTCTCAACTAAAAGCATCCTTAGGCAACTGAACTGCTCCTTCATATCTCTCATTCCAAAGCAGGAGGGAGCAGATTCCTTTGAGCATTTTAGACCTATCTCCCTTTGCAATTTTATTTACAAAATTATTTCTAAAGCGCTTGCAAACAGAATTCAGTTGGTTCTTCCAAAACTTATTAGTGATAACCGGTCAGCATTTATCAAAGGGAGAGGCATTCACCACAATGTGCTCTTAGCCAATGATATCATCAGAAATTTACATTCAAAAACCAGAGGCAATTTCATATGTATGAAAGCTGATCTGAAGAAAGCTTTTGACTCAGTCAACAGAAACTACCTTTATTTTCTGATGCAACAGATAGGATTCCCAATCACTTGTATACAATGGATCTCAAACTGCCTAGATACTCTAACTTTCTCAGTCCTTGTCAATGGAACTCCAAAAGGGTTTTTCACTAGCAGAAATGGGATCAGACAAGGGAATCCTTTATCTCCTTATCTTTTCACCATTATCATGGAAGGGTTTTCATCACTGATGGAAGAAGAAGTTCTCAAAGGGCATATCAAATCTCCAACAGCAGGTAATTTGCAATTATCTCACATAACCTTTGCGGATGACCTGATTCTATTCCTGAAGGATGATCCAGTGACTATCTCTCATGTTAGACCCCTGCTCCAGAGATTTGCTAGCATGTCAGGACTGATTTTAAATTCTGAGAAGAGTAAAGCCTATTTGGGAGGTGGTGTACAAAATCATTCCATGACACTCAGTCAGCTTGGAGTGAAACCAGGTGAACTTCATGTCCCATACCTTGGACTGTCTCTTCTCTCTAAATCCATCAGGAAGGCAAATTGCTACCTTATTATTGAAAAAATTAAAAGAAGAATTGTTGCTTGGAAAAATAGGCTGCTGTCAAGGACTGGAAGGTTGGAGCTGATTAGATCTGTCATTTCATCCTATTCAATCTATTGGGCAGCTGCCTTCATGCTACCTGTAGGTTTACTTGATGAAGTTGAAAGACTTCTGCGTAATTTCTACTGGAATGGTCATTCTTCCAAGTCAGTAACTCACATGGTATCATGGAGACAGATATGTAAACCCAAATCTGAAGGGGGGCTTGGAATCAAAAACCTGAAGGAATGGAATCAGGCTTCTTTATGTATGCTACTATGGGATATTCTACAGAAAAAGGAGTCTTTATGGTATTCTTGGATTAAGAATAAATACCTGGCAAATAGGAACATATGGGACTACAAAATTAAATCTTATCACTCTTCAACATGGAAAGGAATTCTGCAAGCAAGGAATTGGATACGAAACCACATTACTTATTCAATTGCAAATGGCCAAGGCACAAATCTATGGTATGACCCGTGGCTGAATGGTAGCAGCATTAACCAATTGTATGGAGATCAGATCAGACATGACTTGGAACTGGGAAAAAGTGCAAAGGTGGGTCTTTTTATCTCTGAAAGGCAGTGGGATCTTCCCACTGCACTATCTATGGAAATGGCTGAACTGTGGGATCTTGTTAGGCAGGTTCGAATTCATAATGAAGCTTCAGATGTCATCAAGTGGAAGAACCATGAGCATATCATGAAATCAAGTGCCATCTGGGAAGAGATTAGACAAAAAGGCCATGCTTTTGCCCATCATGAGTGGGTCTGGAATAATCCTACTACACAAATTGCTTCCCACTACACTTGGCAAGCGGTTCTTAACAAGCTGCCCACAACTAAAAATTTACAAAAGAAGGGCTTCAACCTTCCTAGTATGTGTGCTTTATGCAAACAGAGTAGGGATACACAAGAACATCTCTACTTTGAATGCTCATATACCAATTGGATTTGGAAGCAGATCTTACTCAGATTTGACCTCCATAGGCAACCGAACATTGGGGTGTGCCTTGAACTTCAGCAGCTGCAAGCCCAGTTTCCGAAATCTGGACAATTAGTGAAGTTTGCCATGATATTATTTCGTATCACCATATGGAAAATATGGAAGGAACATTGTGTGAGAATCTTTGATGATCTTTCAAGCCCTAAATCTACGGTTCTCATACAAATCCTTGAAGATGGTAGAAGCTGCATGGAATTTCAAAGGTAGCAAACACTAACTAGAAGGGAGAAATTGCTTTTTAAAAGATTCATTCTATTTTCTCAATAAAGCTCTGAGTCCACAACCTGTGTGGCCCTGAGCTTTGTAGCTCTACTAGGCAGACTTTTGATGTACAGTTCTTTCTTCTATTAATACAAGCATAGAATCATTAATTACCAAAAAAAAACTTTAGATCGATTAAGATTACGATGTGGGAGGGTTAAATCCCATTAGAACTCTAACCCCGTTAAGTTTTCTCTTCTCTATAAATACACCCCTCCATCGAACGAGCCCAAGCTACTGTTGCTGCTACGTTCGAAGGGAGCCTTTGCTGTGTCATCGTCGTCCTCTCCATCCCCTGTTGCCTCGTGTGAAGAAGAGCATTGCTTGCTTCTTCTTCGTTGTTCGTCTTCGTCCCATACGTGAAGGAAGGAAGCTGCCTTTGCTGCCTGCCGTTCCTGCGTGCTGCGTGAGGACGTGAAGGCACTACGTCTTCCTCCTCCTCCTACTATTGTAGTTGCCGCTGCATATTGTGGATATTCTCTTCATCCTCTACTTCGTTCGTCGTTTCCAAAACCCCAAAATAAGTAGGTTTTCTCAAGTTTTAAAGCCCAAGAAGATAGTAATAAAAATATTACATGCATATACGGTCATATCAACGTGCTTACATCTCGTATTTGCGTTCATGATCTTCGGTTTTACGTAGTTATAAGTTTTCCTGATTACATGAAAATGGCGACCAAGTTCTGGCTGCCTATTAATGAACGATCGTGCAGAGGGTCGCAAATTCTTAACTAGCGACAGTCTTCTGGTCGCCCATTAATGAGCGACCCTACTCATGCCGCTATTAATTGTATATAGAATTAATAATTACCCATGTTTAATAATTTAATAATTATGGAACTTTATGTCTGAAAAATATGTTATGCATACTTTTATATTCCCCAGATTTTTCTCTACTTGTTCATGTCTTCACTTTCCTGATTATGTAAACTCAAAAGAGATGAATAGTGTTATGTGTCTAAGAACGTACCTGCCCGATGCGTTTCAGACTTAAAAGAATGAACGATTGTCTCACAGTCGCCAATTCCTGAATAAACGCCTCTACGAGGAGGCATTATTTTTGTAGAGATTTAGTGAAAATAGAAAATAGAATGGGCGACTGTTCAAACAGTCGCACATTAATGAATAAACGCCCCCGTGAGGAGGCGCAGTTTTTTAAAAATTTGATATAACAGAAAATACGTTAAAAACATGAATCTGTGACATAATATTGGACGTTATTTAAAGATTAAGCGCCTTTGTAAAAGGTCGCCCATTTATAATTAAATGATATTGATTTCTGGAATTTACTAGAATGAGTGCCCGTGCACAAGGTCGCTAATCCTTAGTATTTTCCTCAAAATTCTGTTAAGATATTGATTGAGCGACACTTCACATGGATGCACAATCATGATTGAGCACTCGTTTGAATGGACGCCAATTCCTGTCTATGACAACCCAAGATCCGGATATCGGGAGGAGCCCATACCATTCGAATCCTAGCCCGCCGCCCACGAGCCGGGAGGGCTTGAAGGGCTAAAAGGAGTGTGGAGGAACAAAGAAATAGGAAATAAGACAGGATAATTCAACAATTAACAGAAATAAATAAACAACTACTACAACATCAGAGTCCAGTCCAACAGAAAGTACAGTCTAAAGCAGTAAAACATACCACATGCCAAGTGAACACTCGGCCCAGCGAGTTGGCTACTACAAAACTCCCGCGCTGCACCCTCGAACCTCGAGGAAGAATCGTCACACCTGAAAAGCATGGATGAGTCTCCAAACAGAGACTCAGCAGGGGTCCCGCGGAACCCCAACCGAAAATAATGGCGGTAGCAGAAAGGGAAACATCTACAACTACAGCAGGAACAACGAAACGGTGGCCGGTCAAAACTCGGCACTACAGCTACTCCTACTGTACCAGTCAAGCAGAAAGAGAAATCTCGATCTCACAATCGGGAACCGGACCACTCAAACACCACTCACCGAGGTAAAACCCACGGCAGCCCCGCCGCAGAGGCCTATCTCCCAAGACACGGCCAACCTGGACACACTGTCCAAGGTGCAAAACCCCGACCACCTGGTCGTAGGGACCGCACAATAAGACGCAACCTCGGTAAAGCCACAGGCACCCTGGCCATTACCTTGGAAACACCAGACGATCCATAAAACCATGTCTCGCAGATAGGAAATGGAACCCAGAAACAGGAGAGTCACGTCTTGCATGACAGGAGTACCTGCCCACCAGAAGCAACGTCGGATGCATCCACTGACGTCTTAGACCGTGCCTCAGGTGTCTCCCTCCGGCCCAGCGGGAACTGAGACACCGTACAAGTAACCACAGAATAAGTGACTAGCTGGGGTCACGCTCGTCAGCGCGGGTCCAACTGCCCCCAACCATGTGTGCACATACAGACCATGCATCCCAAGTCTGGCCCTTTGATTGGTTTTCCCCTCAACCGGACTCTGGCTGCAAGACGTGGGGCCCAATGAAAACCAGTCTAAAAACCATCTCTCGAGGTAGCCTTGCCACCACTCCCTGGTGGGACCACTCGCGTGTCGGAAGGCTACGACTAGTGGGGAGTCACTGGTGTGACCACTCTCGGAAGAGAAGCTCCGAGAACCACACACGCACCCTGCGTAAAATTCACGAGGAACCAAGTGGCACCGAACCACTTGACTCGGGACAATCCTCTAGACTCACTAAATCCAACGGTCCTTGAGTCACGAGACTCGGGGTCAAGATCGTCATACGCAACGGCACAACGCCGTTAATCCAGCCTAATCCCTAGGTCCAAAACCACGGTAGCATGAATACCGAGATAACACACGAGCGGCCGAGACCATCCCCTCAAGAAGGAAACTAAAGGGACCTCCAGCCCCAGGCTGGATGATAGGACTCACAAACCAAGGCCACACACATGGCCCACGCGGAAAGCACAGAAGCATGATTCCCAAGGTAGCACACAAGCCGCCACGCCGATTCCCCATCCCAGGGAAAAGCGAGAAACCTCTAGCTCCAAGCTGGATGACTAGACTCACACTCCAAGGCCACACACACGGCCCAGTTGGGAATCATCTTCCGTAGAAATCCATGACATGCGGGGGAACCCCACCGCACTCACACAGATACACGGTGACTCGATCGAGCGTAACACAAAAGCCCGGAACACACACAGGGTCACCGGACCCTTGAACACATGGGCACACTAATTGATGTAACACGGCACCTCCAGACACCCCAGAAAGACGGACACGGAACCCACGGGTGTCTGGGACACTCATGAGGCCGAAGGTCGACCACTGGGTCACAACCGGGTCGACAAAAGACCAACACAACGTGAACCCGACATCACGATCATGGAAATCTCCAAGCGGTCTAACCTTAAATCGCCACAAGGCCTAGCGGTTTAACCTTGGACCGCCATGGGTAGTCTAGCGGTTTAACATTGGACCGCTACACACAGAAACCATGGACCCATAGTGGTCTACCCTTGGACCGCGAAGCAGAGCCTAGCGGCCTATTACTGCACCTCCAACGGCCTTGGCGGTCTATCGTACGACCGCGAGGTCCAAACTGATATACACAGGGTTCTAGCGGTCTATCTCTGGCCCGCTAAACCCTTGGAACACATGAAGCTCAAGCGGTCTAACCCTGGACCGCCAAGGACCCTGGCGGTCTATCGCGTGACCGCCAGCCTTGAGCCGACACAGGGAGACCCCTAGCGGTCTACCCTTGGTCCGCTAGGAGCCCTTAGCTATCACGCCCCGACGCGGAATATCGAGGGCGTGAGCAAGTCATAATCAAGCGTGTCGATCAGAGCATGTACAAATTTAATTCTAAGATAAAGATTGATGAGAGAATGATACTTTTATTCCATCAAAATAGAGGTTTACATTGCTAATTCATAAGCCATAAAGGTAAATTACAAACTTCCAAACCCAAAGTACATGATTCATGTAAAACACTAATGATCTACATAAATCCTATGGAAAAGAAAATCACTCTTTCACTCTTGTCCATTCCCTTGTTCAATGTCATTTCCTGCAACAATTTAATCAAAACGTAGGATGAGCAAAAAGCTCAGTAGGATTTTATATCTCTAAAAACTAGGCAATCTTTAAGTGTTTAACAATTTAAGTAATCTTTCCAAGTTACATTGAAAAGTGTATAACATGAGTGGAATTTTCAAGTAATTGAGATAACAAGGTATCAAGAGAAATTTTCAAGTAATAACTTTGAACAAGTAAAGAATTTCATGTAATTAGCCATTTCACGCAAGTCAAGTAATTCATGTAATTTTCAAGTAATCATGTAAAGAAGTAACAAGTACGAATAGTGGAATGCCGTAACAATCTAACAAGTCATGCACTTCGGTGTAATGTCACACTGTGGTCAATCAACTCCCATGGGCACAAGTACTTTCGGGCGCTCCTCCCCGGACCAGACCGGGCCCCATTAATGCCAGGCATTGGGTCGGTGGATCATAAGATCACAAGTACGTTTAGACATCCACTGAGCACTATGGCCAATGAATTTCAAGAATAAGCTCATTTGTAAAAAGTACAGATCTGGCAAAAATCTCAGAAGTTGCAAGAGAAGTGAATAATAATTTTAAGGCATCATGTTTCACGACATTAAGTCGTAGAATTCAAGAACAAACGGTAACTAGGAAGAAAATTCAAGTAAATAGAACTAATAGAATTATTTTAATTCCATAATTTAATCTTGTGTTCAGTTGATTTAACAAGTGTTTAGGTATGTTTTCAGGAAGTTCTTTTTTATATCCTGGAGGTATTTTAGTTTAGCCAAAATACGGATTTTATAGCGAGTCGGATTTCTATTATGAATGTGGTGTAGGTAACCACCATGTTCACGAAATCATTTGAGAATTCATTCTTAATTCTATTAAAATTCAGAAATATTAAGTTTTAGATAAGATGTATATACTTTTGAATTAAAATTATGATTTCACATATTATTGATATTTTTAATGATAATAAGATAGGATAAATGATAATAAGATAGAATAATAGATTTATCATGTAGAAAATAATTTAACATGCTAAAAAGTAATTTTTATAAACCAATTTGCTAATAACATGATAAAACAGATTTTTACATGTTGTAGGTAATTTTCATATATTTATTTACTGATTTTATGATAAATAAAAATTTTCATGCTTAAGAAAATAGATTTATTATGCTAAAAATAGTTTCATCATGCTGAAAATACTTCTAACATGTTAAAGTAATTTTAACATGCTAGAATTAATTTTATCATACTGAGAGTAATTTTATCATGCTGAAAACTAATATTTAACATGCTAAAATTAATACTTAACATGCTAAAATAATTCTCATACATTAACTTACTGATGAGACGATAAAAAGGAGTTTACCATGCTGATTATAGAAATTCTCTGATAACAAAATAAATTTTATCATGCTGAAATAATTTTTTACATTTATTTACTAATTATTTGATGGGAAAATAGATTTATCATGCTAAAAAATAGTTTTTTAATAGCTTTAATATGCTGACAATAGTTCTAACATGCTAAAAATAATTCTACCATGCTGGAAGTAATTTTAACATGCTGAAAGTAATTTTCATGTATCAATTTACTAATTATTTAATAGGAAATTAGGTTTAACATGAAAAAAAATAGTTTTAAATAGATTTAACATGCTGAAAAATAGTTTTCATATCTCAGTATGGATAAAATAATTTTATCGTGCTGGAAGTAATTTTTAACATGATGGAAATATTTTTCATGTATTAGTTTACTAATAATATGGTAAAAACAGATTTTTACATGCTAAAAATATTTTTTATTATACAAAAATAATTTTTAACATGCTTTAAAATTTTAAACATGCTAATATTATTTTTCCTTATTTTTGGTGACTGAATGCTTACAATTAATGTGGATTCAAAATTCTATAATTCCTATTGTATAGTGATTAAACTTTAGTCCCACATTGGAAGTTAGAAAAACTTCATTGGCTTTATATGTTGGAGAGTTCACCCTTGGGTTAGGACGCAAGGGGCATAAGATGTGGACTCGAGTTGTGTGTCGAGCCGAGGTTGGTTGGTTGGTGTGGACGCACTTTTTATTTAACAAATCTTTCGTTTATTATTTGTTTATTGGCGTTTATTAAGTGCGTGGGCGTGCCAGTCACAAAGTGACGATTTATTGTGCGCTCGATCTGACTAATCAGACGATTGTGTGGTTCGTGTCGGGACTGGAACCCGCCATGCCGGAAAGGTCACGGCGTCATTTACATCCCCCATACGAGGGAACACCCTTGATTAATCGTCGAGATTCAGGGGCCTCATGGCCAGGAAACTATATCTAGAGAAACGAGCCGATAGCGGTCTCGAATCAGTCGGAAAGCCCTATGTCTAGGGAAACAAGCATTCGAAATATGTCGGTCACTCAAGGGACCATTTTGGTATTCGGACGAGCGTCCGGCTTTAGAGAATCGTGATCATCACGGGGAAAACTGGAGCATATGTATGCCGGGGTATGGCAAGTTTATTGTTCAAAGGGATAGGAGGCATTCGGTTGAATCTTGCTTAGAGCGGTCAGAAACCGATAAGTTTGTCCGCCTGGTGCAAGACCAAGCTACGACCATACTACGGTGGGCTCCCCGCGGTCGAAGTCAGGCTCACGTGGGCATCATTGATATTTTCGGTGCCGAAGGGCAGCGGGAAAGTGTCCCGGGACTATATTCCGAAACAAAGATGTGTACAGAGATAGCCGGCTATAGGCCTAGGATGTGGGTCAGGCGATGACCATGGTTGGGGCGAACCCGAGGTTCGAGCATGACTCACGACGGTCTTATCGATGTTCCTATGCGTAGGGTTCGGGGAGGACGAGAGCCGCCTCATTCCATTCGGATTTTGTCGGTCACTCATGGACCATTTTACGTTCGGACGAAGGTCCGTGTAGAAAATAAGACGGTGACGGGAGCGAATCCGTGCAAATGTCTGCCGTGAGTACGGCAAGTTCAATGCAAGCGTGAGATTAGATCCCGGTATATATGCCGGTCACTAACGGACCATTCAGTATTCGGACGTAAGCCCATATTCGAAACATCGAAGACAACGACAAAGACATACCGGAGGTACGGCACATTTCCTATGGGTGCGGGATTGGATCCCGGTATATACGTCGGTCACTAACAGACCATTCCTTATTCGAACGGAGGTCCGTATTAGTAGCGTCAAGGACGACGATAAACCGTACGGATGTCTGCCGTAGGTACGACAAGTTTAATGTGGATGCGAGATCGGATCCCGATAAAGACAGGTCGTGCTAACGAACTATCGGCCCGTGATAAGTTCGGATCATGGTCACGTCCGGGCGAGGGATCCCGAGATCCAAGTCCGATGCCATGGGGCGTCATTGCTTTTCTCTTCACGCACAGTCCAGGGAAACGAAGGTTCCAAGGTATGCGTTCATGTCGGTCACGGTCGGACCATTCATTGTTCGGACGCGAGTCCACGTTTGAAGCATCGAAGATGACGATAAAACCGTGCAAATGTCTACCATAGACATGACAAGTTTAATGTGGCGTTGCGGGATTAGATCCCGGGAGAAGCGGGTCGAGTTAACGAACTATTGGCCCAGACTGTGTTCGGATCATGACCATGTCGGGGGTTCCGAGGTCCACGTCCGATACCACAAGGCATCATTGATTTTCTCTTTGTGCCAAGTCCGGGGAGTGAATTGTTACGTATGGAGCCCGAACTCGCCATCGTGCGCCCTCGCACGCGGATCGACCTGCATGGTCAGGTCACGGGGGTTTCCGGGGGCAGCGCCCCCGGAACAAAATTTAGATTATGGAAAGGGGAAACTTTTTATTAGTTTTATTCATTAGCTTTAAGTCTCTTCTCTCATTTGATTAATCATTTTCTCCCTTTCAGGCACGTCGGTTTAAGGGAAGCAAAGAGGGGAGCGCGCCGGTTAATGGAAGCCCAAAAGGGCACGCCGGAATAGGTGGTGCAAAGTTTGGGCGCGCCGGTTAATGACCAATGGAGGAGGAGGGCCAAGGGGCGCCGGAATAGGGTGAGGAATAGTATAGCGCGCCGGTTTAATGGGCTATGCAAGGGGCGCGCCGGTTAGTGGCAAGAAAAAAAGAAAGGGGTTTTGAGTGTAAAGCTAAACCGGCGGGGGGGGGGGGGGTACCGCGCCGGATTAACCCACGCCGGATTAGGAGCACGCCGGGATAGCTTTTGTGTGTTTTCTTTCATTCTTTTATGCTCTGTTTCTTGTTTCTTTCACCTGTGGGTTGATTTGTTGATTAGTTTGTTCATCGAATTGATAGATTAAGTTTGGGGAGAGGAAGTTTAAGTGTTTTAGTTGTCTATTAAGGTGGATTGGCATGAAAATATGAATGTTTTATTAGAAGAGTTCACTGTGCAGGGTGGTTTAGGGGTGAGTTTGTTATGCAGGAACTCAGAAGGTTCAGTCTGTTCAGGGGCTTAGTTTGTTCGTCTGCCTGTTCTTACGTGTTCTTCCTCTGGCAAGATTTGGGCAGCATCTCCCCCGGACTAAGGCTTGCCAGAGACAAATAGAGGAACACCAAATGGAGAAAAGCTCCTGGGTGAACCTCAAAACTCGGAGTGAGGCCTCCGTTAACCCATAAGTGCCTGTGGAGACTCGAGGACCAGCCTTCAAGAGTTCCAGCAGCTTACAGGTGATGATTTCGTAGGCGGGACGAATGTGTGCCTCAAGGGGCCATGAATGTTCATCCCCTGACGGACTCCTCCAAAGGCCATGCTATGGAGAAGCAAGCTTCAAAGGGCCTTGGATGAGGAGAAGACAGGGAGAAAGAGAGGGAAGCAGAAGAACACATATGTTGCAAAAAAAATCATTCCTTTTATTCATCCGCAGGGGAAAGAAAAAAAAAGATACAGGAGGGGATCTGCCCCGAAGGAACGAAAACACATCAGAGAAAGAGGAAAGAAATACATTGGCGGGGGAGGGGGGAACGGAGCACAAGCTCCTCCCCCTCCGAGCTCACCTCTCTTCTCTCACGCTCACTCTCTTCTTCTTCACCTCACGGGCACGGGGACGAA
This sequence comes from Amorphophallus konjac, assembly GCA_022559845.1. NCBI lineage: Eukaryota > Viridiplantae > Streptophyta > Magnoliopsida > Alismatales > Araceae > Amorphophallus > Amorphophallus konjac. Next base: position 159,874,283 of record CM040122.1, on the reverse strand, counting down.
GCCTCTTCTTTTCTCTTTTCTTCTTCTTCTCTTCGATGGCCAGCCATCAGCTGAATGAACCAACCGAACCTGTTCCTTCTTCAGACTTGCCATTTTATAGAACGAGCATTCAGGAGTGTTCCCGCCACTTTCACCTCATCCGCGTCGAGGTCTGAAATCGACGTGCTATGCTGGACGCTGCCGGTTTGTGCCGTACGCTGTCGTTCATCCGAGGATGGGATATTCATAGATTTGTCGGGCGATCTGCTGCTACTGCTGCCACCGTCGATGCATGCCTTCGCCACTGTGCTGTCGAACGGATGTGGAAACACGGCTTCAGAGCATTGAATGCCCATGGAGACAAAGCTTCAGAGCATTGAATGCCCTCTAGGCACCAGGCTAATGCAAAAATAGGGTATCGGCTGGCGGATGGGATGTTATTTGAGTTAAACTGGCGTGGTGTTGAGCGCGCCGGATTAACAACATAGAAAGGGGCATGCCAGACTAGCATCAGCAAGGGGCGCGTCGAATAAGCATAAGCAAGTGGGCGTGCCGGTTTAAGGCCAAGCAAGGGCGCGCCGGTTTAAGCATAAGCAAGTGGGCGCGTCGGTTTAAGGCCAAGCAAGGGCGCGCCCGTTTAAGTGCAGGCTACGCCGGTTTAGAATTCATCTTGGCTTCGCGGCTATTCAGACGGACGCTTGTCCTCCCGTGCTGCTTTAGCTATAATGCACCGCCTCCGGGGTGTTTAGTTCGGGGCCTCTAAATCCCGATTCTGAGCTTTGAGTGATCTCCGGCGCGTGCCGAACATGTGTGCGAATTCTTGAGTTTCTTTTGATTCGGCCTTCGGCAATGCCGACTGGAGAGCGGGGGCCATCTCTTCAGCACGAGGGGCTTCTTTGTTGGGTGGTAGAGCACTGGGCAGGTATTCATCCTTCTTGGAGGAAGCATAGGGTTTATTCAGCCTTCCCGTCTTTGACTCACTCTTGAGTGCTAAGATGTGCATGCTATATGATCATCATCATTTTTTTGACGTCCACAGTTGGTTTTTTAAAGATCACAATTTAAAACTGGGTTTTTGAGAACGCACTGGCTCTGGATAGCATGATCTGAAGAACGCGCCATGTCGGGGCAGCGCGTTTATGAACGCGCCCCTGATGGGCAGCGCGTTATGGTTCTGAAGAAAAATGAGAATACCCCTCCAATAAAAAGACCATAACTTGCTCATTTCTTAACAAAATTTAGGGAAACTGGTATCAATGGAAAGAGCACTGAAAAATAGCCCCAATAACCCGATAGACACCTACCTTGGAGCAGAACTAAGGAAGAGGTGGAAAAATAGCCCCAATAATAAGAAAACCCTTTGATATCTGAATCTTCCCTTCAAATCCCCTCCAATCTCCGTAGCAGCATAGCCTAGGCCACCAAGGATGATTTGAGGGTCGAATGAGGTCCTATTTATAGCCAAAACTTGTCTAAATTTGTCAAGATTCCTTGCCTAATTTTACCAAACCCTTTAACTCTGAATTAGAAGAAAATTCCAACTTCTCCTCTTAATCTAGTCTTAATTTGGTGTGAAACCAATGTAAAAATGGCTGGTCTAAGGTGGCTGGTAGGTAAGGGTTGATTCTTGAGTCAATCTTCTAGAAATTGAGTTATTTTAATCCCTTAAATGCCATATTAAACACATGTTACGAATTTAAGGTTAATTTAACCTTTATTGAATCCGTTAACCATTAATTCAGCCCATTATGGATTATCCAATGGGTCAATTGTAATCTTAATCCATTATATGGACTTTTATTGGGCTTACTATGCTTTTTCTAAGGGTTAGAGTATTTAATTTCTATTTACCTTAAGTAAATTCAAGTAAATGCATTTATCTAGTTTATTTCATATAGTAAAAATATAATTTAATTATTTCATGAAGATTTTAATTATATAATTCATTGAAAAAAATTATTTGTCATTTTAATTTATCGGGTTTCTACATCCTCCCCCACTTAAAAGAATTTAGTCCTCCAAATTCACATTATATAACTAAAATTCAAAAATTCGAATAGAGAAGTCAAATTTCTAACCTGAGATTAAGTCCGGATACTTCTTCTTGATGGACTCTTCCAATTCCCAGGTGGCTTCCTCGAATCCACGCTAGCTCCATTGAACTTTTACCATTGGAATGGCCGGATTCCTTAGTTGGTGTAATTTTCGATCCAGTATCTTGATCGGTCTTTCTTCATATGATAAGTCCTTTTGTAGCTTCAAATCTTCAAACTGTATCACATGCGAAGGATCGTACACGTACTTCCTCAGCATTGATACATGGAAGACATCATGTACACCGGCCAGTTGAGGAGGTAAAGCCAGCTTGTACGCCACCTCGTCGATTCTCTCCAGAATCTCGAAAGGGCCGATAAATCTTGGACTCAACTTTCCTTTGATGCTGAATATTTTAATTCCACGAGTGGGTGAGATCTTTAAGAAGATGTGCTCCCCCACTTGGAATTCGAGGTCTCTCCTCCGATTGTCGGCATAACTCTTTTGCCGTGATTGAGCTACCTTCAATCTTTCTTGAATCAACTGGATTTTGTCAGTTGTATCTTGGACAATATCGGGACCAAGCAATCCCTTATCTCCAACCTCGCTCCAACATAGAGGCGATCTACAGCTTCGGCCATAAAGAGCTTCGAATGGTGCCATTTGTATAATTGACTGATAGCTATTGTTATAAGCGAACTCAGTCAATGATAAATGTTCATGCTAACTTCCGCCGAAGTCTATCATGCATGCTCTCAACATATCTTCAATAATCTGATTCATCCTCTCGGTTTGTCCATCAGTCTGAGGGTGAAAAGCAGTGCTAAATCTTAGCCTAGTACCCATAGATGATTGCAAACCTTTTCAGAAGTGAGAGGTGAATCTCGGATCTCGATCCGAAATAATAAAACTTAGAATACCATGCAGCCTTATGATCTCTTTGATATATAAGGCGGCTAGAACATCCACAGTCCATTTAGTCTTGATAGGTAAAAAGTGATCGGACTTGGTTAACCGGTCCACAATTACCCATATAGCATCAAAATCACTTCGGGTCTTCGGCAATCCAACTATGAAGTCCATACCGATACTATCCCATTTCTATTCCGGTATTTTAATAGGCTTGAGTTTACCAGCCGGTTTGAGGTGCTCGGCTTTAACTTGTTGACATACCAAGCATCGACTTACGAACTCGGCTACCTCTCTTTTCATGTTAGGCCACCAGAAAGTTCTCTTGAGGTCTTGGTACATTTTTGTAGCACCGGGGTGAATAGTGTACCTTGACCGATGTGCTTCCTCCAAGATTTTACCCTTGATGGTAGAACAATCGGATATGCAAGTTCTTCCTTTGAATAATAACCTTCCATCATCAGCCAGAAGGAAATTTGGTCGTTGATCTAGTTTCTCTTTAATTTCAACGATCATCGGATCATCATCTTGCCGTTCCTTGATTTCCGAGAGTAACTTGGGTTGGAGTCGAATATTTGCAATAAACACTCCGTCTTTCTTCTCCTCCACATTGAGGTTTAAATTTACCATTTCTTCAAGTAGATGCCATTTTTTAACCATCAAACTTGATAATAAGGCCATTGGCTTCCGGCTAAGAGCATCAGCTACAGCATTGCCTTTCCCAGGGTGGTATTGTATAGAGAAATCAAAATCCTTTAAGTATTCCAACCACCGTCTTTGTCTCATGTTGATCTCCTTTTGAGAGAACATATATTTAAGACTCTTGCGATCGAAATACACAATAAAGGCTTCGACATAGAGATAATGTCGCCAGATCTTCAAAGCAAAGACCACAGCTGCCAGCTCTAGGTCATGCACGAGGTAATTTTTCTCGTGTTTCTTTAATTGCCTTGAAGAATAGGCTATAACATTACCATGTTGCATTAATACGCAACTTAGGCTAATTCTGGATGCATCAGCATATACTTCGAATCCTCCTCCTTCCGTAGGTAATGTGAGAATAGGGATAGTCGTCAGACAATCCTTTAAAGTTTGAAAGCTCTTCTCGCATTCTCCAGACCATATAAAAGGATTATCCTTTCTTGTCAATCTTGTCAAAGATACCACAATCTTGGAGAAGTCCTTGATAAATCTTTGATAATATCCAGCGAATCCCAAGAAGCTTCGAATTTCCGTCACACTAGTAGGTCTTTTCCAGTTCTTTACGGCCTTGACCTTTGAAGGATCGACAGCGATACCGTTCCAGGAAATTATGTGACCGAGAAAAGAAACTTCCTCCAACCAAAAATCACACTTCCTTAATTTGGCATAAATCTTGTGATCTCTTAATAATTGAAGGGCCTTGATGAGATGTTCTTCATGTTCTTCCTTTGACTTGGAGTAGATCAAAATATCGTCAATGAAGACAACCACAAATTGATCGAGGTATGGCCTGAATACGTTGTTCATTAATTGCATAAATGCGGCAGGCGCGTTTGTTAGGCCAAAAGGTATAACGGTGAACTCGTAATGCCCATACCTACTCCGAAATGTAGTCTTGTGAATATCCCCTTCCTTGATCTTTAATTGATGATAACCTGATCGAAGATCGATCTTTGAGAAATATCGAGCTCCAAAAATCTGGTCGAATAATTTATCAATCCTCGACAATGGATATTTATTCTTGATGGTGAGTTGATTCAATTTCCGATAATCAACACATAGTCTCATCGAACCATCCTTCTTTTTAACAAAGGGGATCGGGGTTCCCCAAGGTGAAGTACTTGGTCGGATAAACCCCTTTTCCAATAACTCAATAGTTGTTCCTTTAACTCCTTCATTAAAATGGCAGACATCCGATATGGAGCTTTAGAAACTGGTGCAGCTCCCGGAATTAAATCAATAGAGAAGACAACTTCTCTCTCTGGAGGAATACCAGGCAACTCGTCCGAAAATATATCAGAATAATCTCAAAAAATAGGAATGTCCTTTAGAACGGGTTCCGTGTGTTCGGTCATAGTGATAGAAACTAAGAAATCAGCACAACCCTTCCTTAATAATTTCTCAGCTTTGAGGGCCGAAATGAGAGATATGTGTCTAGAATGCCTGATACCAGAAAATAAGAGGTTGGGGTAACCCATAAAAGTTATCGTACCCAACTTGCAGTTGACACTAGCACCATGTGCAGATAGCCAATCGGCACCCAATATAACATCATATCCGTCCATCTCCATGCATATCAAATCAGCGGGTAAGTTATAACCGCTAATTAGAACTTCACTAGAAGGATAGAAATGTTTAATCTCCGTTCCCGTTCCAATAGGGTAGTAATAGTGAGTGTAGAATCTAATGGAACAGGCTTCATAGGTGAAAGACCAGTAAATCTTCTAGATATAAATGAATGCGTAGCTCCGGTGTCAAATAAGATAGAGGCATGCCTTGAGTACACAGAAAGAGTACCTTCCATGATGCCTCCTTCCTCGGTAGGTTCCGCATCCATAAGAGCTTAAAGTCTTCCTTGCTTTTTGACAATAGGTGGAAGCTTCTCCGGTGGAGCTTGCTCGTTGAGAAGAGGACAATTCAGGATCCTATGCTCCCGACTCCCGCATCGAAGACATGCGCCGAGCTTTCTCCAACATTCCTCGGCTTTGTGTCCGGGTTTCTCGCAGAATTTACATAATTCCTTTGATGACGTAGAGAAATGAACAATTTGCTTGTCAAAGGTTCTTGGCTTCTTGTCCCCTTGAAAGTTACGTCCACCCTTGTTGAAATTTCACCCATCCTTGCTGAAGTTACGCTTATCATTAGGCCTTTTCTTCCCGAAGGAAGGTTTGAAACTTCCGGACCCAGTAACTTGCTCTCTCTTGACTTCCCTTCCTCGGATGCGGTCCGATAACTCCGTTGCATCTTCTAGGAGTTGTGCTCTCGTACCGCAACATAATAATTTTGGATATCCATCGGGACGAGTTGAGTAATATATTGAGGCCTTAAGCCATTTAAGAACCTCCTTGCCTTCATTTTGTTGGTACCCACGAGATGTGGAGCATACTGAGATAATCTTGAGAATTAAGCTTCATATTCGGCTACTGATAAACCTCTTTGCTTCAAAGCGGCAAATTCGGCAGCCTTCCTTTCTTGCACTCGGTCGGAAAAATATTTATTATTGAAGTGTTCCACGAACTCTTCCCATAGAATTTGATCGTGTGGTAAAGTAGCTTCGACCGATTCCCACCAGGCACGAGCATCTCTTTCCAGTTGGAAAGTAGCGAGTATGACCTTTTCCTCGTCAGCACATTGCATAACTCGGAATATCCTCTCGATCTCCTTAATCTAGTGTTCGGCTTCATCTGGATCCGTAGATCCAGCGAACTTGGGAGGGTTCATGCTTCGGAAATTCCTATGCAAATCACCAGCTCCTCAGTTTGCTCCTCCCTGAGCAACATGTTGGAGGGCTTGGGTTAAGCCTTGAACGGTGCGCTGCATCTCGCACCATTGAGCTCTCTCGACGTCGATTTGCGAGAATTAGCCTAAAACCAAAATTCCAAGGTTTATTATTTTTGTTTTGATATTTATTTTCTGATAATTCCTTTTTTTTAAAACTTAACCTGTGTTTCTACCCAATCTTACCGGGAAGGTTTTAAGACCTATCCAATTTCTAGATATTGATCTAAAACCTAACCTAAGTTTAAGAATCCTAGGTTTTATGTAACCTAGGCTCTGATACCACAAAGACTGTCACGTCCCGACGTGGAATATCGAGGGCGTGAGCGAGTCGTAATCAAGCGTGTCGATCAGAGCATGTACAAATTTAATTCTAAGACAAAGATTGATGAGAGAATGATACTTTTATTCCATCAAAATAGAGGTTTACATTGCTAATTCATAAGCCATAAAGGCAAATTATAAACTTCCAAACCCAAAGTACATGATTCTTGTAAAACACTAATGATCTACATAAATCCTAGGGAAAAGAAAATCACTCTTTCACTCTTGTCCATTCCCTTGTTCAATGTCATTTCCTGCAACAATTTAACCAAAACGTAGGGTGAGCAAAAAGCTCAGTAGGATTTTATCTCTTAAAAACCAGGCAATCTTTAAGTGTTTAACAATTTAAGTAATCTTTCCAAGTTGCATTGAAAAGTGTATAACATGAGTGGAATTTCCAAGTAATTGAGATAACAAGGTATCAAGAGAAATTTTCAAGTAATAACTTTGAACAAGTAAAGAATTTCATGTAATTGGCCATTTCACGCAAGTCAAGTAATTCATGTAATTTTCAAGTAATCGTGTAAACAAGTAACAAGTACGAATAGTGGAATGCCGTAACAATCTAACAAGTCATGCACTTTGGTGCAATGTCACACCGTGGTCAATCAACTCCCATGGGCACAAGTACTTTCGGGCGCTCCTCCTAGGACCAGACCGGACCCCATTAATGCCGGCATTGGTCGGTAGATTATAAGATCCCAAGTACGTTTAGACATCCACTTAACACTATGACTAATGAATTTCAAGAATAAGCTCATTTGTAAAAAGTACATATTTGGCAAAAATATCAGAAGTTGCAAGAGAAGTGAATAATAATTTTAAGGCATCATGTTTAACGACATTAAGTCGTGGAATTCAAGAACGAACGGTAACTAGGAAGAAAATTCAAGTAAATAGAACTAATAGAATTATTTTAATTTCATAATTTAATCTTGTGTTCAGTTGATTTAACAAGTGTTTAGGTATGTTTTCAGGAAGTTCTTTTTTATATCCTGGAGGTATTTTAGTTTAGCCAAAATGCGGATTTTATAGCGAGTCGGATTTCTGTTATGAATGTGGTGTAGGTAAGCACCATGTTCACGAAATCATTTGAGAATTCATTCTTAATTCTATTAAAATTCATAAATATTAAGTTTTAGATAAGATGTATATACTTTTGAATTAAAATTGTGATTTCATGATAGGATAAATGATAATAAGATAGAATAATAGATTTATCATGCAGAAAATAATTTAACATACTAAAAAGTAATTTTTATAAACCAATTTGCTAATAACATGATAAAACAGATTTTTACATGTTGTAGGTAATTTTTATATATTTATTTACTGATTTTATGATAAATATAAATTTTCATGCTTAATAAAATAGATTTATTATGCTAAAAATAGTTTCATCATGCTGAAAATACTTCTAACATGTTAAAGTAATTTTAACATGCTAGAAATAATTTTATCATACTGAGAGTAATTTTATCATGCTGAAAACTAATATTTAACATGCTAAAATTAATACTTAACATGCTAAAATAATTCTCATACATTAACTTACTGATGAGACGATAAAAAGAAGTTTACCATGTTGATTACAGAAATTCTCTGATAAAAAAATAAATTTTATCATGCTGAAATAATTTTTTACATTTATTTACTAATTATTTGATAGGAAAATAGATTTATCATACTAAAAAATAGTTTTTTAATAGCTTTAATATGCTGACAATAGTTCTAACATGCTAAAAATAATTCTACCATGCTGGAAATAATTTTATCATGCTGGAAGTAATTTTCATGCATCAATTTACTAATTATTTAATAGGAAATTAGGTTTAACATGTAAAAAAAATAGTTTTAAATAGATTTAACATGATGAAAAATAGTTTTCATATCTCAGTATGAATAAAATAATTTTATCATGTTGGAAGTAATTTTTAACATGCTGAAAATATTTTTCATGTATTAGTTTACTAATAATATGGTAAAAACAGATTTTTACATGCTAAAATAATTTTTATTCTACAAAAATTTTTAACATGCTGTAAAAATTCAAACATGCTAATATTACTTTTCCTTATTTTTGGTGACTGAATACTCACAATTAATGTGGATTTCAAATGCTATAATTCCTATTGTATAGTGACTGAACTTTAGTCCCACATTGGAAGTTAGAAAAACTTCATTGGCTTTATATGTTGGAGAGTTCACCCTTGGGTCAGGACCCAAGGGGCATAAGATGTGGGCTCGAGTTGTGTGTGGATTATTTGTGCCGTGCCGTGCCGTGCCGTGCCGTGCCGTGAGGTTGGTTGGTTGGTTGGTTTTTTAAAGAACGCGACGTGGCACTCAAGTTATATATATATATATATATATATATATATATTTATATATCCAAAACAACTTATTTTGGCCAGTGCTAGCGCAATCTGGAAATTTATTTAATTATAAATTTATTTGAAAACTGGGTTTCTGAGAACGCACTGGCTTTGGATAGCACGATCTGAAGAACGCGCCATGTCGGGACAACGCGTTTATGAACGCACCCCTGATGGGCAGCGTGTTCTGGTTCTGAAGAAAAACGAGAATACCCCTCCAATAAAAAGACCACAACTTGCTCATTTCTTAATGAAATTTAAGGAAACATGTATCAACGGAAAGAGCACTGAAAAATACACAAGATATCATGCTCTAGAAAAATAGCCCCAATAATAAGAAAACCCTTTGATCTCTGAATCTTCCCTTCAAATCCTCTCCAATCTCCGCAACAGCATAGCCTAGGCCACCAAAGATGATTTGAGGGTCGAATGGGGTCCTATTTATAGTCAAAACTTGTCCAAATTTGTCAAGATTCCTTACCTAATTTTACCAAACCCATTAACTCCGAATTAGAAGAAAATTCCAACTTCTCCTCTTAATCTAGCCTTAATTTGGTGTGAAACTAATGTAAAAATGGCTGGTCTAAGGTGGCTGGTAGGTGAGGGTTGATTATTGAGTCAATCTTCTAGAAATGGAGTTATTTTAATCCCTTAAATGCCATATTAAACACATGTTATGAATTTAAGGTTAATTTAACATTTATTGAATCCTTTAACCATTAATTCAGCCCATTATGGATTATCCAATGGGCCAATTGTAATCATAATCCATTATATAGACTTTTATTGGGGTTACTATGATTTTTCTAAGGGTTGGAGTATTTAATTTCTATTTACCTTAAGTAAATTCAAGTAAATACATTTATCTAGTTTATTTCATATAGTAAAAATATAATTTAATTATTTCATGAAGATTTTAATTATATAATTCATTGAAAAAAAATTATTTGTCATTTTAATTTATCGGGTTTCTACATTAGCGGTCTCTAGAACGACCGCTAAGGCGTCCCGAACCCGAAACGGCGGGAAACCCATTCCACGCCCCAATTACCCCCGGGTGATGGGGAAACAAAGGGGAAACCCTTCCCCAAGCCCCTAGGCATTCAATGATGCCCTCAAACTACCGAATAACACATTAAAACGCTAGATCGGGCTCACACCCCAAAATCATGGATTTTTCCCAAAACGGCAATAAACCCATGCTCGGCTCTCCACGGGCTACCAAATCCGCGGGAAATGAAACACACGAGCTAAGGGACCATCTCCCTACCTCCACTGAAGATTCGACGTGCCGTGGATGCCGATCCACGAAGAAAAGTCCACGAAACCCTCGCCGCTCCACGAACCCGCGGCCGAGCTTCCACGTGCCACCGGCCCTCGATCCTCGACCCGTTTCTCGCCTCCAGCCATCGCCGCCTCACCCTCCTCCGCCACGGTCGGTCACCTGGGGAGAGGGGGAGAGAAAGAGATGAGAGAGAGTGAGAAAGAGAGAATGGGGAGAGAGAGTGGTTAAAGGGTTAATATATAGAAAAGCCCAAAAATTATGAAAATTCAGAAAATTATGAAAAATTACCTCCGCGATCCACGGAAGGAGCACAACGCGCCGGTACTGTCTCGGAGTCAGAGAACGCCACGGTTTGCCCTGCACAGAGTTCCGAAGGCGCATCAGAGAAAAACACGTGCAAAACATAAAATACACTCCGAGACCCACTAAAATGATCCGAAAAATATCTGAAAAGTCCGGGGCATTACAGCCCTCCCCCCCTAAAGAAATTTTATCCTCGAAATTAAGGACAACCGCGGGAACACATGGGAAGAAAGCCTTAACCAACTAACAACGCCATCAGAGCCCCCAGCATAGAAAACTTCGATTCTTTCGAAGACACGGATCCTGAGAGACACAGCCAGACTACAATCACGAAGAACACCTCGCTCAGCATGCTGCTCACCGGTCATCAGAGCAGGTACACACCAAAGGACATAGTCCGGCATCACCTCAGTCACAACGTGAGAACCAATCATGGCACCGCTGCCTCCATCTCGCCCACCAAGAAGACACAGTCCTCATCACGAGAAATAGCTACCGATCCATCCTATGGTCGGTGGAGAAAACACACATTAGCTTCACAATCAGCTGACCGGTCGCACACCCTGCTCAAGGGAACAACCAATACTGAGCCTCCATCAGCTCGCACAGCCATCTCAACAGACCGCAACCAGACCATCGGCTCAGCGCCAAGAATCACCTCACACCTGGCAAGCCGAAAGCCAACAACTGAATGGGACCAACTCTGTCAGAACTCAAACTTTGACAAAGCCCAGATCCCATCCGGAAAGCACACCACAGAAACAGCCACCAAAGGCCTCTCTGATACGCAGCTCTCACCAATCTCGATGTGCAACCACCCGCATCCACTATCCATGAAAGACCATACATCGGTCACCAACTGCTCGTCAATGGGAAACCTCCACCGGCCCAGCAGGCACGATGCAACTCACGACATGCCATCCGCTGACTGACACAGACAATTACCACATCTCAAGCTGCACTCCTCTCAGACACCGCATTCGATTTTGATCATCACGCCAACTCGACCCTCTCAAGGGACCACGATGAAACCAAATGACAAGATTCTGGTGTCTTCGGTCAGCACCTCACTCGACTCAGACTTACATGGGAACCATCCTGTAAGGCCCGTGTCTTAATGGATCCTTCGTGGTATTTGTTCTATTAATTGTTCTGGAAATTCCGGCTATTTTCCTGGATTTTTAGGAATTTGTCTGGCATTTTTCCGGATTTGTTCGGAGCTGTTTGAGGGTTATTGAATATTAATAAGATTTTTATATATATAATGATTATATTATATATATATTAATTTTATTTTTATTTTTTATATCTCTCACCCTCACTCTCTCTCTCCCCCGTCGATCTCTCATTTCACCCTCTCCCTCTCTCTCTCCTCCGTGCGGCCACCTCCTCTCCTCTCTTAGGGATCGGGGTCGAGACGGCGTCGGATTGAGATGAGGTTGGCACCGTTGGATTCCTCGCGTCGAGTAGAGCGCGTGGGTGTCCACTTCGGCGTGGATCGGTGATCGTGGGAGCGAGGTGGAGCGTGGAAGCTCCGTGGCTATTCCTCCTTGCATGCGGCCCGTTCGACGGTTTCGGCTTGCGAAAGGTAGGGGGATGGAACCTCGATCTTGCTAGGATCGTTTCCTTTAGCTCGCTTGTTGATTAGCACCCCGTAGCATGCATGATGTTCATATTTCCATTTTTGGGGTTTTAGCCTAAATCTTGAGTTTAATGCGTTTTAGGCCTTGCATGTGCTAGATTTAGATGTTAAATTATTGTCTAGCATGCGTGGTTTGACAGGTTATCAGGTTTTTCGTCGATACCCGGCGTTTTCAGCCGTCCGGGAGGGCTTCGGTTTACAAACCGCACCCGCCCGTAACCCAGGTGCAGTGACGGTCCTGCCAGGAACCGTCACTTGCCCGACGGTCCAAGGTGGACGCGTCACTACCAAATAGCGGCCCAATAGGGGTGCGTTACTTGGAGAGTAACGGTGGGGCTCCCATCCGTTACTCATCAACTGTTTTCCGTGATTTTGGTCAGGCGGTGCGCCCGGCGGCCAGTCGGCCGACCGTCGTTTCGGTCCGGCGCGCCTAGACCGGGGCGTTACTTCGCCTGCTACCATTTAGAACGCTGATAGGTGGTTTGAGCCTCGGGTGGATGTGACGGCGGTGACCCCACGCGTCGCTTCGAAGTAACGCGCAGGGCCCCTACCGTTACATGCCCTTGGTGCCTCTTGAGCTGGAACCCTGAAGGGAGTGACGGATGGGGACTGGAGCGTCATTCTTGAAGTAACGCGCCGACCCCCGACCGTCGTTTGCATGTGGCGCGTGGGTCCTTGACCGCCACTTCCCTGATGGCTGCAATATATTCCCAGCCCATTGCTTATGCGTTCCGTTCTATATTCATGCCATAGTTGTATTGTTTTACTATATTGTGGCGTGTTTTATGTGCCAATAGAGTAGCTTTTCTTTCCAGGCAATGGAGCCACTGTTGTTGCCCTAAGGTCTGTTGAGTACCGACCCGCTTGAGGATGGCGGAGGGGTATATTTCCCATTCACGGTTTGTAAGCTAGTTCCGTGGGCTCCCAGCCAATGGTAGCGTCCTGCCAAGGGAGAAAACTAGTTAGAGGGCCTGGCTCAGGCTAGAGTCAGTGTGTGCACACGTGGTCGGAGACTGTGGACTGATGCCGACGGGTGTCACTCCGACTGGTCACTTGGTCTGGTACTGTTTGCGCGCTTAGCTTGTCGCTTGTCGACTGCGAGTGCTTGAGACGCAGTGTAAGCCGTCAGTGGACGCTTCTGGTTTCTGCTCCAGTGGTTGTCCTTCCTTGTTGCTTGGACTAGTTGCAGCTCATTCTAATTGGTAGTTTTAGCTTTAATCGCTTGCATTTAATTAGTAGCGGCATGTGTTAGCTGTTATACTTGCTTAGATAGAGTTTACAGCTTTCTTGTGATTAGATGTTCATGCCATTGCCTGTGTATTTATTTGAATGCATGCTTTAATTGCTGTTAATTATGCATGTTCGCTTGTTTAGTGCGAGGTAGGGATCCGCGTGACCCCTACTGAGTCTGGCTGTGACTCACCCTTCTCCTTTCAGGTGAGCCGCGCCCGACATCTCCCGGAGTTTAGCGTGCTGTTTCGGGACCGTTCCTTAGCTGCCAGCTGTGCACGAGCTGCCTTTTTGAGGCTTGTGTTGTACTTTTGCCGGGGTATGCCCCGCGTAGTTGTGCCCTGTGGACTAGTGTTTGTGACTCTGGACTAGTTATATATATCACTCTGGTTATTTTAAATTGCTTCCGCACTTGTGTTTAAATCTTAAATACTTATTTGTATTGCGCGCCCCAATTCGCAATTAATTATGCATATTCCTCAGCTAACCCCCCACTAACCCTTCAGGGGCCTCATCAGCCTCTTGGGTGGCCTCCCCAGTTCTTGGTGTCGGTATACCGATGTTATCGGTATATCGGTATCCTGAACTCTGGGTCGTCACAGGTGGTATCAGAGCTTGAAGTTGAGGATTTGCGTAAAGAATTGGAATTGACGCTTGGTCCAGAGCTAGTCCTGTTGTTGTCTCTTGCTGGCATAGGATGTTTTCCGTATGATTGATGGATTTCATTGTTGATTGTGTTTCTGGCAGCATAATTATGCCGCCTCGTCGAGGAAGACCTCCTCGAGCTCCTCGTGTTCCTCGAGATGCGCCCAGGGAAGATAGCGGTTCTGCACCTCCTCCTGCAGTTCCCGCTGTTCCTGTCGTTCCAGTTGCTCCTCCAGTGCCGATCGTTCAAGCTGAAGTGCCTGGCAGTCGAGGCAAGGCTTTGAAGGAATTTCTGATGTTCAATCCGCCTGCTTTCGATGGCCAAGCTGATCCAGAAGTCGCGAGGCAATGGATGGATGCGATAGAGCGTGTTTTTGTTTCGATGGAGTGTGCTGAAGATGAGAAAGTCATGCTCGCTGCCTTTCAACTCCAGGGTACGTCCATTGCGTGGTGGAAAGCCGAGTGGCAGATTTCCTTTCGATCTAGACCTCTTCGGCAAATCACTTGGGCAGAGTTCGTTGCTGCTTTTGAGCGTGCCTATACTCCTGCCTGCTTGCAGATGGATAAGATGTATCGGTTTATGGAATTGACCCAGGGCAGTATGACCGTGCTTCAGTACAGGAATAAGTTCTTGGAATTGGGTCAGTATGCGCCCCATGTGCTGGCCAGTGAAGCTTTGAAGACCCAGCAATTCTTGCGAGGGTTGAGGCCAGAGTTGAAGATGCCGTTGATAGCGAGTCGTGTTGCGGATCTCGATACTGCGTGCCAGACAGCTGTAGCTTTAGAGCTGGAGATGGCGAGACCGGGTGGATATCCCCAGGCAGGGTCAGTGCAGCCGGTGGCTCAGGTTCAGCAGACTTACCGACAGCCCGTGCCTAATGTTCCTTCGGTCCAGTCAGAGGTTTCCAGTGCTTCCTCTCCTTCTAAGCCCAAGTTCAAAAGGTTCAAGAAGAAGAAGAAGTTTGTTCAGCAGCCGTCCGGTGCAGATTCTGTTCAGCAGCCGACAGCACCTTCTTCTCAAACTCGACAGAGCTCAGCTGCTAGTCAGCCGTGGACGTGTCGGAGATGCGGTGGTCATCATAAGGGCCAACCGTGTTCTCTTCCTGTTGTTTGCTTTAGGTGTGACCAGCCAGGTCATGTGGTTCGAGATTGCCCGCTGAGGCCGAATCCATTGCAAGCTCCTCAGTTTTCTCAACCTCAGCCGCAGTTTAGACCTCCTGCACCTCAAGCTCCACAGCAATTTTTCTCTCAGGCGTCGGCGTCTTCTCAGCAATCTTCAGTTGGTTCTAAGAAGCAGAAAGGCAAAGTTTCTCATTTGACAAGAGCTGATGCTGCTGCGTCCCATCTTGTGGAAGGTACGATTATGCTTTATGGTCATGCAGCTCATGTCTTATTTGATTCTGGTGCTTCTCACTCTTTTATTTCTGAGGATTTTATGGCTTGTATTGAGGAACCCACTTCTGAGCTGTCTTGTGAGTTGTTTGTGGAATTGCCTTCTGGAGATTTCATGGTTACTCCCTTGTGTTTGGATGAGTCTCCTGTGATGATTGATGATCACCAGTTGCCGGCGAGATTGTATGCGTTGCAGCTGGCAGATTATGATGTTATTCTGGGAATGGATTGGTTGGAGCATTATGGAGCTGTGGTTGACTGCAGATCGAAGAAAGTCTATTTTCAGCCCCAGGGAAAATCAGCCTTTTATTTTCAAGGTATTCGATCCCGTTCTTCTCGTATGATTATTTCTGCTATTCGAGCCTATAGGTTGCTTAGCGCAGGTTGTCAGGGATTCCTTGCTTCAGTGGTGGCTGTTGAAAAACCACGACGGGATGTTTGTGATATTCCGGTTGTCTGTGAGTTCCCTGATGTGTTTCCTGACGAGTTGCCAGGCTTGCCCCCAGAGCGAGAGATTGAGATGGTGATTGAACTGATTCCAGGTACTGGCCCCTTAGCAAAGCCGCCGTACCGAATGGCTCCAGCTGAATTGAAAGTACTGCGTGCACAGCTACTAGAGTTACTGGAGAAGGGTTATATTCGTCCCAGTTTTTCTCCGTGGAGTGCCCCAGTACTGTTTGTGAAAAAGAAAGATGGAAACCTGAGGCTTTGTATTGATTACAGGCAGCTGAATCAGGCGACTATCAAGAATAAGTATCCGCTCCCCAGGATTGATGATTTGTTTGACCAGTTACAGTCTGCTGCTGTCTTTTCACGGATTGATCTCCGATCTGGCTATTTTCAGTTGCGGATCCGGGAATCTGATATGGAGAAGACTGCTTTCAGTACTCGATATGGTCACTTTGAATTTTTAGTCATGCCGTTTGGTTTGACTAATGCCCCAGCAGCCTTCATGGATCTAATGCAGCGTATCTTTCGTCCATTTCTGGACCATTTTGTGGTGATCTTTGTTGATGATATCTTGATATATTCTGCCTCTGTTGATGAACATGTGCAGCATTTGAGGATCGTTCTGCAGACTCTAAGAGATCACGAGCTTTATGCGAAGCTCAGTAAATGTGAATTCTGGCTTCGGGAGATTCATTTTCTTGGCCATGTGATTTCTAGTGATGGAGTAGCAGTAGACCCTGCAAAGATTGATGCCGTTTTGAGTTGGCAGAGACCGAGGACCATCACGGAGATACGAAGTTTTTTAGGATTGGCTGGTTATTACCGCAGATTCATTCAGGATTTTGCGAAGATTGCAGCACCGATGACTAAATTGACACGGAAGGGTGTGCCATTTGTCTGGTCGGATCAGTGTGAGGCTAGCTTTGTTGAATTGAAAAGGCTGTTGACTTCTTCTCCAGTGTTGACTTTGCCTTCCGACTCGGGTGGTTTTCTTGTTTGTACAGATGCGTCTCGAGTAGGTTTGGGTGCAGTGCTGATGCAACATGGTAAGGTTATCGCATATGCATCTCGGCAATTGAAACAGCATGAAGGAAATTATCCCACTCATGATCTAGAGCTAGCTGCAGTTATTTTTGCCTTGAAGATCTGGAGACATTATCTGTATGGTGAGAAATTTCAGATTCTTACTGATCATCAGAGTTTACAGTATATTTTCTCCCAGAAAGATCTGAATCTCAGGCAGAGGCGATGGATGGAATACCTGAAAGATTATGACTTTACACTCTCCTATCAGCCAGGTAAAATGAATGTTGTGGCTGATGCTCTGAGCAGGAAAGTACAAGTCAGTCATTTGTTGCTTCATGAATGGAAATTGTGGGAACAGCTTCCGAGCGAGGCATTGTGTGTAGAGATTCCTGCCGATCCGAGGATGGCAGTTTGTGCTAGCTTGGTTTTGGGTTCAGCTTTGTATCAGCAGATTCTAGAAGCCCAACAAGCTGATTCTGATTTGGCCCGTGTTATATCAAGATATGATGTGGAATTTGATGACGAGCTGGTCGTCAGTTTCCAGGGCAGATTGTATATTCCTGTTGATGATGATTTGAGGAATGAGATTTTGAGTGAAGCCCATGGTTCCCGTTTTGCTATTCACCCTGGTGTCACCAAGATGTATCAGAATTTGAAGAAGCAGTTCTGGTGGCCCGGCATGAAGAAGGACATGGCTATTTTTGTTTCTAAGTGCTTGACTTGTCAGTTAGTTAAAGCCGAACATCAAAAGCCAGGTGGTCTGCTTCAGCCATTAGAAATTCCGATGTGGAAATGGGACCATGTTACTACAGATTTTGTGGTGGGTTTGCCTCGAACTTCTCAAGGTTTTGATGGAATCTGGCTGCTTGTCGACAGATTGACGAAAACCGCCAGATTGTTGCCAATTAAAGTCACTTGGAGTGTGCAGAGATTGGCCGAGCTCTATGTGCAGAAGATCGTGCCATTGCATGGAATTCCTGTTTCACTTGTGTCAGATCGTGACCCGCGTTTTACCTCTGGCTTCTGGCGTAGTTTCCAGAAAGCTTTGGGCACTGAGTTAGCTTTCAGTTCAGCGTATCATCCACAGTCAGATGGACAGTCAGAGAGAACTATTCAGACTTTGGAAGACATGCTGAGATCGTGTTGCCTTGATTGGCAAGGTTCGTGGGGTCAGCATTTGCCACTTGTTGAGTTTGCTTATAATAACAGTTTTCACTCCAGTATTGGCATGGCTCCTTATGAAGCGCTGTATGGTCGTCCTTGTCGTACTCCTCTGAACTGGTTTGATGTTGGGGACCGACTGTTGACAGGACCGGACATGGTACAGCAGTGTTCTGATGTGGTTCGTCTGATCAGACAGAGATTGTTGACGGCTCAGAGTCGACAGAAAAGTTATGCAGATCGGCGCAGACGTCCACTACAATTTGAGCCAGGAGATATGGTGTTTGTTAAAATATCTCCAATGAAGGGTGTTTCCAGGTTCGGGAAGCGTGGAAAGCTTAGTCCGCGGTATGTTGGCCCTTTTCCGATTGTTGAAGCTATTGGTTCAGTGGCTTATCGTTTGCAACTGCCGGCGGCCATGCAAGCTATTCATAATGTGTTCCACGTGTCTCAGTTGAGGAAATATGTGTCTGATGCTTCTCATGTTCTCGATGATTCAGTGTGGCCCGAGGTGACTGCTGATTTGTCCACGCCAGAGTTTCCTATCCGAATTGAAGACCGTCGTGAGCAGCGGTTGAGAAATAAGGTTATTCCTCTGGTAAGGGTTGCTTGGCAGCGTCACTCTGGTAACGAGTCTACTTGGGAGCGTGAAGATGAGATGCGTCAGCTTTTTCCTTTCTTGTTCCAGTGAGGTATAAGTCCTTTCTCAGTTTCCTCCTTTTCGGTTATTGTAAATTTCGAGGGCGAAATTTCTGTAAGGAGGGAGGGACTGTAAGGCCCGTGTCTTAATGGATCCTTCGTGGTATTTGTTCTATTAATTGTTCTGGAAATTCCGGCTATTTTCCTGGATTTTTAGGAATTTGTCTGGCATTTTTCCGGATTTGTTCGGAGCTGTTTGAGGGTTATTGAATATTAATAAGATTTTTATATATATAATGATTATATTATATATATATTAATTTTATTTTTATTTTTTATATCTCTCACCCTCACTCTCTCTCTCCCCCGTCGATCTCTCATTTCACCCTCTCCCTCTCTCTCTCCTCCGTGCGGCCACCTCCTCTCCTCTCTTAGGGATCGGGGTCGAGACGGCGTCGGATTGAGATGAGGTTGGCACCGTTGGATTCCTCGCGTCGAGTAGAGCGCGTGGGTGTCCACTTCGGCGTGGATCGGTGATCGTGGGAGCGAGGTGGAGCGTGGAAGCTCCGTGGCTATTCCTCCTTGCATGCGGCCCGTTCGACGGTTTCGGCTTGCGAAAGGTAGGGGGATGGAACCTCGATCTTGCTAGGATCGTTTCCTTTAGCTCGCTTGTTGATTAGCACCCCGTAGCATGCATGATGTTCATATTTCCATTTTTGGGGTTTTAGCCTAAATCTTGAGTTTAATGCGTTTTAGGCCTTGCATGTGCTAGATTTAGATGTTAAATTATTGTCTAGCATGCGTGGTTTGACAGGTTATCAGGTTTTTCGTCGATACCCGGCGTTTTCAGCCGTCCGGGAGGGCTTCGGTTTACAAACCGCACCCGCCCGTAACCCAGGTGCAGTGACGGTCCTGCCAGGAACCGTCACTTGCCCGACGGTCCAAGGTGGACGCGTCACTACCAAATAGCGGCCCAATAGGGGTGCGTTACTTGGAGAGTAACGGTGGGGCTCCCATCCGTTACTCATCAACTGTTTTCCGTGATTTTGGTCAGGCGGTGCGCCCGGCGGCCAGTCGGCCGACCGTCGTTTCGGTCCGGCGCGCCTAGACCGGGGCGTTACTTCGCCTGCTACCATTTAGAACGCTGATAGGTGGTTTGAGCCTCGGGTGGATGTGACGGCGGTGACCCCACGCGTCGCTTCGAAGTAACGCGCAGGGCCCCTACCGTTACATGCCCTTGGTGCCTCTTGAGCTGGAACCCTGAAGGGAGTGACGGATGGGGACTGGAGCGTCATTCTTGAAGTAACGCGCCGACCCCCGACCGTCGTTTGCATGTGGCGCGTGGGTCCTTGACCGCCACTTCCCTGATGGCTGCAATATATTCCCAGCCCATTGCTTATGCGTTCCGTTCTATATTCATGCCATAGTTGTATTGTTTTACTATATTGTGGCGTGTTTTATGTGCCAATAGAGTAGCTTTTCTTTCCAGGCAATGGAGCCACTGTTGTTGCCCTAAGGTCTGTTGAGTACCGACCCGCTTGAGGATGGCGGAGGGGTATATTTCCCATTCACGGTTTGTAAGCTAGTTCCGTGGGCTCCCAGCCAATGGTAGCGTCCTGCCAAGGGAGAAAACTAGTTAGAGGGCCTGGCTCAGGCTAGAGTCAGTGTGTGCACACGTGGTCGGAGACTGTGGACTGATGCCGACGGGTGTCACTCCGACTGGTCACTTGGTCTGGTACTGTTTGCGCGCTTAGCTTGTCGCTTGTCGACTGCGAGTGCTTGAGACGCAGTGTAAGCCGTCAGTGGACGCTTCTGGTTTCTGCTCCAGTGGTTGTCCTTCCTTGTTGCTTGGACTAGTTGCAGCTCATTCTAATTGGTAGTTTTAGCTTTAATCGCTTGCATTTAATTAGTAGCGGCATGTGTTAGCTGTTATACTTGCTTAGATAGAGTTTACAGCTTTCTTGTGATTAGATGTTCATGCCATTGCCTGTGTATTTATTTGAATGCATGCTTTAATTGCTGTTAATTATGCATGTTCGCTCGTTTAGTGCGAGGTAGGGATCCGCGTGACCCCTACTGAGTCTGGCTGTGACTCACCCTTCTCCTTTCAGGTGAGCCGCGCCCGACATCTCCCGGAGTTTAGCGTGCTGTTTCGGGACCGTTCCTTAGCTGCCAGCTGTGCACGAGCTGCCTTTTTGAGGCTTGTGTTGTACTTTTGCCGGGGTATGCCCCGCGTAGTTGTGCCCTGTGGACTAGTGTTTGTGACTCTGGACTAGTTATATATATCACTCTGGTTATTTTAAATTGCTTCCGCACTTGTGTTTAAATCTTAAATACTTATTTGTATTGCGCGCCCCAATTCGCAATTAATTATGCATATTCCTCAGCTAACCCCCCACTAACCCTTCAGGGGCCTCATCAGCCTCTTGGGTGGCCTCCCCAGTTCTTGGTGTCGGTATACCGATGTTATCGGTATATCGGTATCCTGAACTCTGGGTCGTCACACATCCCATGCTGGTCACCAAACCAGGGATAACCATTGCAACACCAATGTCCCATCAAGGACCTCCACGCACAGGTGTCACTCTTCCGTCCTGTCTCATCGAATCCTATCTCATTACATCCAAGTGGACGCCTGCCAATCTCGATTCCACCCTTACCACAGAGCCACGGGACACCACCATAACACTTCATGGCACACGTATCTAGGGGAGGAAAGTGCCATCCAATATTACGGCAACCTAGTCGCCAACACCACGACCAATGCACTCTAGGTCCCAACAATACACTCTTACCGTGGTCGACTGCAAAACTAGCCTTACCAGTCACTCGCAGCTACCAACTGGAATCCAAAATCTCTCAGATATCACTTCCTCTAGAACACGATCTCATCCGAGAACACGACTTGCAACATGAGTCGGGCACCAAGCCATCGACTCGGACCAACACATCCTCGACTTCTGTCAAGCGACATCCTCAACAACCCCATCCGGGTCTAACATCGACGCCTCACACGGCTCTCATCACGGGAACAGGGTACTCATGCGGCACACTTGCCCACATTTTTCCCTAACACTCCATCCTGCCAGTGCCAAGAACCACGATATCTCGAGCAACGGCACGGCAACAACACGTCTCACACCGAGGAACCAATCCTCCGATGCTCAACGCAAACTCAAGAATCCACCCGTAGCAACCAACGCTACGATCCTGAACCAGTGGGTCACAGGCCCACCAGGCTTCCACTGCACACTCTGATCCACGCGCACAGCCAACACGGCAACTTGGGACTCGCCATCCCGACAATCCACAACTCGGTTGGTCATCCTCCGAAAATAGGGTGAGGAAAGCTCCATTACCTTGAACCCAAAGCACAGATTCACTCCCAAATCTGGCAAGCCTCTGCAACTCTGCAGGCTCTGAACTGCCACGCATCGGAAAGTTCCAGCACCAGCCAAGAATGCGAACACTGCCCAACCAGCACTCGTCCTTCCGGAATAGCGCCAGCACCCTTACACACCAAGAAAATGGGCACAACCCTCGCGGGCAACCACCTTGCCAAAAATGCAGGACACGTCTCGCACGGATTTCATGGCACACAGAGGCCAACCAATCCGAACACACGATGCAAGACGACGAACCTTAGCCAAGGTCCTCTCTATTTCTTGCACCCAATTCTCTGCTTCATCCGGGTCAGTCGACCCACTAAACTTAGGGGGATTTATCTTTTGGAACTTCCGATGCAAATCCCCGACTCCATGCCGTGCTCCACCTTGTGCAACTTGTTGCAAGGATTGCGTTAAACCCTGGACAGTGCGTTGCATCTCTCTCCACTGAGCTCTCTCAGCGGCCATTCTAGCCTACAAGAATAAGATTTGGATTAATGATATTGCTGGGAATCGACGCCGAGCATGTACATTTTATTTTACATTTATGTTCTTTAGTTTATTTTTATATCCATGGGAAAGTAAATGCGCAATTGTAAGGCTTTGTAAGCCAATACGTCATTCCCTTGGATTGTGTGGGTTTCTATGCAAAATTCCAGTATGCCCAAGCAAGGGGGCCCCAGCCCTTCCCCATTGGGCCACCTAAGTCATGTGGGGCTGGTCAACCATCCTAGGTGGCCATCTAGAAGGGTTGAATGCCAATATGCCACATGGGGGACAAGTGGATTTCAAAGTCCAAGGTTGGCCACCTACCACCTCCCCTTGGTCAAGGGGGCGCCCCCCCTCCATTAGAATTAATTAGGAATTGTTTGTTTATTTTGTTTGGACCAAATATGAAGTCCCTTAAATGCCCCTCCAGATCCTAGATCTAAGGGTATTCATGGTCTTTTTCCATTTATTACATATAGCATGTATTTCTCATTTTGTGGAATTAATGATAGAAGAATTATTGAAATTTCTTGGAGAGCCCAAGAGCTTGGTGCTCCCCTCTCCCTCTCCCCTCTGGAAATCCTTCTTCCCCTTCTGTGTTTCAGGGTTGTAGCCCTTCTATCTTAGCCCCTCCACTTCTATTTTCATTCTGTGCCGCCGCCGCCACCGTTCGTGCCGCCATCAAGCCGCCGCGAGCAATCTATCAAAGTGCTGTCAAGCTTCTATTTTTCAAGACAGAAGGCCACTACAAGAATTTCTGCTCTCCACCTCGACATCTTCTGGAACGGAAATTTCCAGAGTGTATTCATATCTTGAATCCCCACCTCCACAAAAACTTTCACGTCCAAAATCCTTCTTTTGTTATTTTTCCATTTTCGGTCTTCAGGTCATCCCAGATCTGTCAGCTTTCTGTTCACTGTAATAGTCAGCCTGAGTTTTCCATCTTAGGACCTCGTTTTGATTTTTCCAGGATCCCCCAAATTTACTGGAAGTTCTGTCCACCTTCCCCTATCACCATGAATTTTATTGATTTTTTTTTCAGCCCTCCACTTATTTTCTGAAATTCTCCCAAGTTCCCAAATCTGTTCTGTCTGCCTCAGTACAGATCCGCCCCTTTGCCAGTATAAACTCTCTAGAAAATCCAAACTTCCATATTTTCTAGATATAAAAATATCCCTGGTTTCCTCTCTTGAACCTCTACAATGTTGCTAAAGAACCCAACTTCAGATTCGGAGTTCTACCTACCGGTCAACGCCGATTTACAGGAAACTCAGTTTCTGCCTGAGTAGATTTGAAACTGAGAACAGCAGCATTCATAATTCGTCCATCAGAAACATAGATCTGATGAATTTTTCTGAAGGCCACTAGGTTGAAGCACTTCGAAGAATCTTTCCAACGGCGCTGGTTTCGCCTCAATACGACGTCGGTGCTGGTCGCAGCGAGCGATCTCGCCGGGTCGCGCACCTGAAAACAGCAAGTGCAGGTCCGTGGCCGGTTATTCCGGTGGGTGACGATCGGAGCTGCCCGGCTTCCGACCGACGTTCCAGCGCGCCGCCACCCTAGGGGAGCACCCCTCCAGGCGTCCCCACTACAGCGGTGCCGCCCGGTCCCACACGCCCCCTCCGACCAGTACGTGGGCCTCACGGTGGCGAGTACGTATGCTACCGAAAAGTCGCAAGAAGCTGCCCGTCAACCCGGAATCGATCCTCCCGGGCCCACTTGTGTAGCCCTTTACCTCCCTGCGTGGAGTGGGCAGTAGTTCTTGGCTGTCATATTTGTGTATTACTTGTCCCAGGAGTACGAGTTCGGCCGGGTCCGTCTTCCCCACGCCGAGAGCGTGGAGGTATCGTGTTCGCTCCTACACTTGGCATTTACTTTATTCATATATACTTGTTTATGCCGCTGCTAGACATCATGCTAGGATCGTAGCTTGCTATATATTGTGATATCACCGCTGCTGCGAGAGAGAGCGTGACCGCCCCGTGACCCGATCCGGACACAAGAGAGAG
This sequence comes from Amorphophallus konjac, assembly GCA_022559845.1. NCBI lineage: Eukaryota > Viridiplantae > Streptophyta > Magnoliopsida > Alismatales > Araceae > Amorphophallus > Amorphophallus konjac. The sequence goes on along the minus strand of CM040122.1, from coordinate 159,849,528 downwards.
CCGACCACCCTAGCTCACTGCCGATTTCTCAACCGCGCACGTCCGACGCTTCCCTCGCTAAGGGACAATCGCGAGCTCGTCTAGAGTCCGAGGATCACCTTCATAATTCGAGTCGAGTCCGTGGTCCATGCCGCATCAATTTGGTATCAGAGCCAAGTTGAGTCTAGGGTGTCTAAAATCAAAAAAAAGTGTCATTTAAGTCTAAGTGTCTAAGTCAGTCTTAGGAGTTGCATTTGCATACCATTAATCGGTATATAAAAAGGTGTTGTCCGAACGTTAGGCTACGCCTATCAGGAAGGCCGTACACTTGCGCGAGTGATCTTCGAATCGATTAACTCCGTCGCGTACCGAATCTTGGTTGTGTCTAGGTTGTAGTCGAGTCTCATTTTAACTTTGCATGTGCATCTCATTCTATGTCGTGTCTAGGTGCTTGCAAAAAACAAAACAAAAAATGGCCTTGCATATCCATTCCTAGGGGACCCAACCCCATCTTTGCAACCATGGCCGCACCCTGAGCCTATAGTCCCGATGAAGTGGTTGCAATGTTTCAAGCCATGATGGGACAAGTGCAAAGATTCAGTACAAGTCTAGATCGGTTTAGTACTAGCCTAGATCGGGTTACTATCGGGGTGGATCGGTTGTTCCCGGAGCCACCCCAAGGACCCCTTCACCATGAGAAGGACATCCCTTCCTCACCCATGAGAGCTCCAATGTCATCACTCTCTATTTTCGAACTTGATTCGGAACCATCTCATTTGAAGCCACCAAGACCCGAGCCACCCGTACTTCTAACGGGTACGCTAAACATCACCGAGCCACTTCTTAGTTGGCTCAAGGATGGCTTGGTCCCACCTCCCTTTCCATCCAAGGACCCCACCCTACCTTTAGTGCCGGTCAACTCCTTCCATACCACATTTCGATCTAGTCACCATGTTGACACGTTGGACGATCTTGTCATGGGATTAGATTCACAATAGAAGTTGATGCACCTACTGGCCCGAGGCTTTGACCAACCCGCTAGTCTTAGCTTCACCCATCCAGCCTTAGGGTCCATTACCTCCGAGTGCACCGTGGGTTGTGTCACCACGGAGATTCTATTATTCCTCCCTATGTCGGCCAAATCCGACTTCACTCCCTTTTGCCCAAGGGAGGAATCTTATTTTCTACACATGTCCATCGTCCCACCGATCATAATGTATGGCGGTGATTATGAATTCCAAACTTGGGACTATGTCATGTTGGAACCCATCTCACGGGGTCATACCTTCTTCGACCCTTTTGACCCCCTCACTAGTGAATCTCCCGAGCCTCCATCGTCACTCCACTTCCTCCGCGGAGTTCACTATCACGTCTTTTTCACTCGGGCCAAGCAACCTCTACATAGCCATAGGTCCAAACCA